>JAODXP020001545.1:0-25334 GCA_027497455.2 Sardinella longiceps | reverse complement strand
AAAAGATAGCAGGAAGCCAAGTTTCTCAAAACGATGCAGGTCATTTATTGAGCTTTCACCGGAGAATTAATGTTACAAGATGTTCCAAAAATTCTAGTGACCGAGAGTTTTCCTACCTCATATATACTCAAACAATCCTACCAGTAACTTCAACAAACCAATAGTCTTAAAGGTTACTGGCACTTTGCCATATATAGAGATTGAGTTGTAAGCTTTAACATTACGTCTTTAATGTCTTTTGTGTCAACAACATCTGTTAGACTATACGTTTAACTGTCAATTCAAGATGAGGCACTTTCCATTCCTGTCCTAAACAACATTCCTTTCAAACAACACTGTTTTAGGGAGGCCTTGTTTTGACTAGCTGTTTACCCCAGAGACTATGTTCTTTTAGCCTTACTTGATGTCATATAACATTAAAAAATTCCCACATATTCCTCCCTTTTTTGATTTTAACCTTAAATCAAAACACTGCATCAAAATTTTTACACACATCAAATATGAAAAATAACAAACCTATCTATTCTCTCGGCAGCATAAATGACCTTTGAATACAAAGATTAATTCACAGGCAATCTGCAAATTTACACATTTACACTCCAAGGGTAACCTCGTTTCCAATCTATTTGGAAACCCTTTAAGCTAAATTACGTTACACAACTTACTAAATGTGAAAAGCAAGCCACCAATATATATTGGCTATGCTATAAGAAAAATAAAAAATGTCATATTACGGAGATGAACATCAATGATTAACCTTAACCTTACTGTGGCTTTGCTTACTATTGTACTTTTGGAATAAATATTTGGTCGATGAACCTGAAAGAAAATGCAAGTTAAAATCACATTCCACATCCCTATGTGTGTGCATATCAGTACTTTATTCTGTTGGATGTACCAGTATGTTTTTGTGCTTACTAGATCTTTTCCTTCTCTGCTATTTGGCTACCTTCACATGCCAGGGCTGGCCTTCGAACTCTGAATTCCTTCATTTTTGATTTCCTGGCCTCAATTGGACACCTCCCTTTGGTCCACATTGATTCCTCAGACCCTCAGTTAGGCACTGTTCACATGGTCCACATTGGTTCCACGATTGGATCTCTCCCTTGGGCACAGTCCCCATCATGGTTCCATACTTGGTTGCCTGAAAACGTTGTTCCACTCATCCAACATTCATACTATACATCCCCCCTTGTTAAACTTCAGTTTAATAAAAGCAATTCCCAAATCAAGACTACTCAAACTCACGTTGTTAAAATGTTAATCCATTCACAACTTAACCTTAAGTTTGTTTACTCTTTGTATTTCACTTTAACCTTAATCTTGGTTAGTACACTTTTAACTTTTTAACCTCACTTTTCAGAATAGTTTGATTAGTTCATTCATTCATTCATTGCAGAGGGATACTTGATGGTTGGATACTCTGTAGAATGGTGTGCATGGGAATGCGTTGACACTGTCCTGATCTTTTCCAAGGACATCTTTTGGAGTTGTAATAGGTGGTTGTGCTGGTATATCCATCCTTTGGAGTTGCTGTTGGTGGTGTGACCATCTTTTGGAGTTGTTGTTGGTAGTGGTTCGATATTGGTGTTGGTGGCCAGCCCTGCATGACTTCTTCTAACTGCTATTTTTATGAAAAGATTTCTCCAACAGACATTATAGACAACGACAGACAAGACATACAACAACAAGAACATAAAAGAATTTCTGATGCTAGAAATGTATCAAAATGTCTATTAAATCTGTTAAGATATCTCAAGATGTATCACTGTTGCATTTAAATTCATGTATAGCCAATCAAAATGAACAGTACATTAATCTTATGTGTATGCATATTAACTGAAAGTTATGATGTTACGAAATTTTGCTTCGTCAATTAATCATTTGCACAAACTATTTGTATAAGCTAAACATATCCTCCAATTCTCATGTGCTCTGCATTTTGCAATTTGCCAAATATCCAAATCCTTAACATCTCGATGAAATTTATAACCAAAATATTACTTAGAAGCCAATAAAATATCAATATCTCTACAACCAATCCAATTACACAATAAATTTAACAACTTTTTATGTTAATTTCCAATTAGTCTAGAAACATCCACAGCAACACTTAGCCAACTCAAAAGTAACTTACCAAATGTGCGCACCATTTAGAAATCACCCCAGAATCTGCTACACACCCAGTGTGAAGTTCCTCTTTCTATACATTTTATCACAATTTTATAGCCAAATCACATAACTAAATATCAACAAAAGTAGTTTGATAACCAATCATATATTCCAATAACTACAATAGAATTTTCACAATCAATTTCCACTGTGGAATAAGACAGAACCCCTCTTGGAATAATTTAATGATATAACTACTGGTCTTACTGTAGTAATGGTATGTACTGTAAATGTCTCAACTTCTTCTTATGCTTAATGGTTGAATGTTTTGGCATAGAATGCAATTGTTGATTCATTCTACCTCACAATTTGTTTTAACTTGCTCAACTTGCTTTTATGCTTAGTTAGCTTACTCTTCCAAATATTTTAACACTATTTTCAGAAATTTATATAGCTTTCCAATCCTTATGGTTTACCTCCTCACTGGTAAATACAGTTGTTCAGGCTGCACTTATCCACTAAGAAAGAAATGATGATGCTACATAAGGTTCTTTTAACTCAGGACAATATTTTTTAAAAGATAATTGCTCTTTTCTGTGTCCACCATTTTGTTAGAATTAATCAAATTAGAAATCAATGTCTATGAAGCTGTGAAACACAAAATTATTTTGTATGGAAGGAGACTACTGACCCACAAATTTCCACTGACACTCTATGCAAATGCACTCAGGTTTCAATCTTAATCACATAAGGCAAGAATTGATGAAATTGATGGTATATGTTTTTAAATTTGACTTTGACTTTTATGTAAACAATATCCTTTAGCTCTCCCTTTAATATATGTGACATAAGTTAGATACAAGAACATGTAACTCCTGTATCCATTAGATGATAATGTGCAAAATGTGTATTGTTCCTTATCTGTTCCTGTCTTAACTCTGGGATTAATCAATATTATGTCCGGTAAAGTTAAAATTTGCAAGGCCCTCTATGGACGATATTCTGAGTGCAATCGTATGCTCACCCCTCGTCACATTCCTTTCAGGCAAAGGCAGTTGGCTGGCATTTCTGAGGAACTTGATTTTTGCTGGCAAGTCTTTATCTTTGAGAAGAGGACCCAGTCATAGAGGTTGTAGCAGACATGCTGAAGGCATAGCAGGTTGCATGGCAGAGGTGGAGGAGAGCACCCAGTGTCATTTGAGCAGCATTTTCTTATGAGTGTCACTTGGTCTTTGTGACCTCACTTGAGCAGGCTGACAACAAGTCCATAGCCTTCGTCTCAGTTTGTCTCTGAGATTTCAGTTCATCAGTTCATAGTCCCCATCCTTGTTCTTTGTCTTTGTTCTTTGTCCCCAAGAGCCAAACTTTTCTTCAAGGAATGCAAAAGGTGTAAAGCGTAACTTTTGCATATCAGAATGAAACCATGAGCTGATATAATAGCCTTGTTCCACTGTAGGTGTATCAGTATAATGAAATCTATTCTTGGCTAAACTGTTGTATATGTTTGCAGATTTCTATTCAGTGATATTAACACCCTACTCTTACCCAGAGCACTATTACAGTAATTTGTAAAGGTACAGTGTATGATTTTCTTATACCATCCCTTCATCTTCTCATCCTTAGTTGCAATCATATCAAACTCATTTTGATCTTATAATAATCAATGGAATTCCATAGCCACAGTCTCCTTTTATATACCACTTGTTGCAATATCCTGATGATTGCTTAAATAGTCCAGATATGCTGTAGGACTTGTTATGTCCTAATCACATTGAATAATGAAACTTTTGTACACTTACTAGTTGAATAGTTTTCAAAACTACAATAGAACAAACTTAATTTTTTACACTAAAGTAATGCCTTATTTTAACTCAAACACTTTTACTTATGCTCAATATATTCTCTTATTCCTCATACTCTTAAAGGCACAAAATTACTCACCCTTTCCTTGAAGCTTGAATACTCAACTCGAATTGATGCTTTTAATCACTATTCGCTTATACTTTTATAACTAATGCATTCTTTATTTTTTGTTTTTATCCAATTTCTTACTGTTAAAACTCTCCATAGACTCTCTTACTGGTTGCAGTGTCCGAAATGGGCTGCCTCTGTGTCTGACTGCAAGTTGTCTGTCAATTAAGCTAATTTTAGAATGGTGGTGTTCATCTGCTGGAACAGACACACAGTGGTGAAAGACTGGTGAAAATGTGTTTTTCACTGATGCACAGATTTGAATACTGGACTAAATCTTAATCAATTTCATTAAGTTTTCACTGTTACTACTTCTGAGAAGGGGTCTTATCCACAGTCCACTTAAACAAGCCAATCATTCTCTAACAATACAATTAGAATTTTTGTCAATGTACATACGAATTCCAATGGATACATCTAATTATTAACATTTTCAAAATATTACTTTAACACAAAATTTGGCAAGGCAAAATGCTTCAACTTAGAGACACATGGAAAGTTTTCAGAAGGATATTTACCATTCTCTTGTTGTTTTCATACTTCCTCTAATGATGTTATTCCAAGGTCTTGGCAGATGTGTCAACCTTCAATTAATCTCAATCAATAATCAGATTTAGTTAATCATCATGAATTGTTAGATTACAACTGTACTTGCATTATGTCAATACAAAATATTATAATGTTAGACTGTAAACTCATTATCCAATATGTATTAAGTTATATTATAATATTAATTATCTTTATCTTTAATATTATCTATTACCTTATTCTCTTAATCTTATGTTTACTATTGCACCTACTCAAGAAAGAACATGCAACTCGCAGTTAAAGGTTAGTCTTCATGCTGGCTTCTCCAAAGCCTTGTGTTTAGGTTTGAGTCTAACATTAGATGTGAGTTTTGCTGTTGAGGTATTAGATGTGAGGTGCATACTTCAAATTCCAATGTCTCACTGATATGCATGCAGATGTCTTAAAATGACACGCTCAGGTCACCATTACTCTCATTAAACAACTTCAAACTCCTCAATTCTCTTTTCAGCTGTTAATGCAACAGCTATTAATGCAATTACTGTATAAGTTTAAAGACAGATGTAACTGTGCTACTACCTCAGTGTGGTAATAGTTTTCTTTTAATGAAAATTGACTGAATAAATACCCATATCCTACATAATTCTTCCTTGAAAATAGCAATTGGATAACAAACGTAAACAAAAGTTCCAGATTTCCTTAAACCTCTCTTACCACTGTCTCCCCCCTTCATTCAGCTGCAGGCTGAATTTAGAATGTAACTATGATGTCCATCCTGTGAGGATGGTCTCACAGGCATAAAGGCAGACAACAGTCTGTATAGACAGGGCAGAAAGATAATACTGAGTCCCTTTTAATCATCCTACTACTTTGCTCAAAACAAACAACAGTCACAGTCCTGTTGAAACACATGGACAGGGTACAGGTAAGTATGTATCCACAGCTACCACACCTGTTATCAGTACAAACAAAATTAGCAGGAGGCACACTTGGCAAATGATGACTAGTCATGTCCCAGGGTAAAGGAAATGACTTTTGTACCAAACTTCCCTGAAATTTCACATTCACTCTTTACACTGATACTTTCATACTTGTTTGTATACATAAAACATCAATCTCCACTGCATAATAAATATGCCCAAAATTCCAATTGCAATGTATCCTGTCCTTGAGAGACTTGTTTACTTTACTTACACCTCCGTTCTACAAACAATGTGTTGCGAGATCAAGGAAAATGTAAAAACTAAACAGCAGTTAAAGCCCAATTTATGTAAAATCCTCAAACATCCACATAAAAACAAAGACCAATACTCCTTCTCCATCCTTTTTTTTTTTTGAAACATGTACACAAAAGGACCGAATCCGTCACCCAAAGGCCGAATTTCATTATTGGCACTACATAACCAAGCAAGATTTCTATTGGCTCTACACAACCAATCAAGATAACCTCGCTACACACATCGGACGAGTACTCCAAAATAGTTTTTTTGGAGTAGACTTACAACGTATCACCAAATCCGGCTCACCCCGCATTCCATTAATGTTCTCTTTTTCACTACCTGGGACATATAGGCATCACAAAATACTCCATAATCAATAATCAATAACCAAAATTCAATTATCAAAATAATCAATAATCAATAGCCTATTCCCTTGATTAAAGCGTCTCCCCACGCTGTACTACGACATTAATGTTACTCAAAAAACAAGGTAAAAATTGAATTTTACACCTGCCTGTTGACAAAGTAAATATTACCTCATCCACAGACACATCTAAAGTTTTGACAGGTGTGCACACATCCATGGCCAGTGTACACCGCATGCAGACTTTGGACGTAAAAGACTTCTCAGATAAATCTGACACAAAACGCAGACAACATTACAAAAATGACAGGTGGACACAACCCCCCATAGCACAGACAGTCAGAAGACCATCCTTAGTTGCTGGAATGGAAACAGATACGTATCTGAAACAAAAATCAACTATACTGAGTAACCCCTTGGGTCTGCCAAAAAGTTAAAAAGTATAAAAATGACCTGAAAAAACAGTGAAAGCAAACATCGTAGAGAAAAACTTGGCTCTTCCGCACAGATCCGCATGGCGGTGGAGCGAATGGAAAAAAGGATAAGCCAATCAGATATCATATTTCTTACCCCCATCAGAGCTGGTTGGTCCAGTGCTGATTTCCAATTCGAGTCCAATTAAACAACGCCCTCTGTTCAGTGACGCCAAATATGTCGGATTTCAAAAAGATGAAGAAAAAAGATAGCAGGAAGCCAAGTTTCTCAAAACGATGCAGGTCATTTATTGAGCTTTCACCGGAGAATTAATGTTACAAGATGTTCCAAAAATTCTAGTGACCGAGAGTTTTCCTACCTCATATATACTCAAACAATCCTACCAGTAACTTCAACAAACCAATAGTCTTAAAGGTTACTGGCACTTTGCCATATATAGAGATTGAGTTGTAAGCTTTAACATTACGTCTTTAATGTCTTTTGTGTCAACAACATCTGTTAGACTATACGTTTAACTGTCAATTCAAGATGAGGCACTTTCCATTCCTGTCCTAAACAACATTCCTTTCAAACAACACTGTTTTAGGGAGGCCTTGTTTTGACTAGCTGTTTACCCCAGAGACTATGTTCTTTTAGCCTTACTTGATGTCATATAACATTAAAAAATTCCCACAATGTCACTGCTCTTATCCAAAATAACATACTTTTTTTGTCAACTATCAATTGCATTAGGGCCTGTCTCCCATCAAGCAGCTTAGCGTAAAGTGCTTTATGAAAAGCAAATAAGTACATAAATATATTTCATTTTTTGCAGAATTCTGAGGCATTGTGGCGTTCATGGCTTTTATTATATACAGAAAATCACTGTTGAACTGTTGAGATTTCACCTATCGGTATTCTTGAACAACAAAATCATATAAAAAGTAATTGTTGTATAGCCTACCTAGACATTCATACTTTGAAAACATAATTTCATATTCATTAGTTTTGTCTTAATTGCTTCATTTATCTTTTCAGTCCTGGCTCCATAAATGACTGGATTTAATACAGGGGAAAGTATTAGGAAATAGAGAGAAAGCATGACTCGAATTGTGTATGGAACATGGCTCATGTCAAATCTGCTTTGAATAAGTTCAAAGGCACATCCTATAAAAAAGCTGCTTATTGATATCAGGTGTGGTGTGCAAGTATTCATTACTCTAGTTTGCCCTTTTTTTGTCAGTTGAAGACAAATGGAAATTATTCTTGCATATGAATAAATGATAACAAAAAAGGGCAAGAGTACATAAATAATTGTCAAAGTCGTGCTGTAGATATTGTTGCTCAAAGTGTCTGTACATGCAAGTTTCACTACAGAGTAGTTGTCACAGTAGACCTTTTCAATTATATTCCCACACAGTCTTAGACTACCAGTTATCGTGAGGGTAATAGTCACCCGACCAAATGGAATTAGCCAAATTAAAATGACACATATGATGACATTTGAAGGGGACATTAATTTCTCATAGGTTAAAGGGAAGCATATGGAAACGTATCGATCATAAGCCATAACCATTAAATTCATCATTTCACTTCCTCCATATGTATTAATAGAAAAGATTTGGACTAAGCAGGCAATCCAGGATATTTGAAATGTCTCAGAAAATATATTGGTTACAATAAAAGGTGCCAGATTGGAACCACCATACAAGTTAACACATGCTAAATTGCCAATGAGTATGTAGGCCTACATAGGCTTATGTAAAGCTCTCTCTACACTTACAATATATATTATTAATAGGTTACCAAATATTATAACAGGATACAGCAAAGACAACACTGTAGCAAAGAAAAATCTTTCATTGTATAGTCTGTGATAGGCTTCTAATGTAATATTTGTATAATACATCTTTCATGGATTTAAAAATGTGCTGTTAATAAAAAAACAAGAACACAGACCTGTCAGAGAAATACAAAGTCAGAGTTATATCACAAACAGTTTCAGTTTAAGTAAACCTGCCTGATAATATCTAAAAATATAACAATCATAAATTTGAGTGTTATATGAAACATTTCACAAGAGCTATACCTGATCTGGAAAAATGATCAGTTCAGAACAACTTCTAAATCTACAGTGTTGTAGGAGATGTGATGTGATTCACTATATATGCCTTCTCACAAGTTTGTCTTCTCATGTGATGGGATTCCATTTACATAATGTAAAGCACTCAAAGCGCTTTACAATGTATGCCTCACATTCACCCATTCACACACCGGTGGCAGACAACATCATCCAGCTGCGTCTCATCTAAAACGCCCAGTCCTCGATAAAACGCCCTCACACAGTAGCCTACTGCCCCTTACTTCGTCACTGTCAACGTGCTGCTTTGTTATTGAACATCCGGGTTCTCATGTGCTATCGCTAGCCTCGATAGATAGGAAAGTGAAAGCATTTGGCGACTCGTTTGTATTTTGTCCAGAGTAAAGTTCTGGAAAATGATTCTTATTCCGATTGTAAAAGGAGTATTTGCAATATTTAAGTCATGCAGATTGTTTGATGTCAAACGGAAAAAGAGTTAACAGGACACGTAGGCCTACATCAACCAAATATTTTTCGGTGTATCCCTACGTAATACCAGTGAATACACTCAATGATCGCCCCTTCCTTTACATTACAGATAGCCTACTGACTGAATCCGCAGAGCTCATAAGTCACGCGGCACGTCCCTCTACGTTATAGTATGATAACGATAACACAAAAACAGTTTTATTCCGCCATTGAGACCATACAGAAAACTTGCACTTCCTAGGTTGCATGTTGAACGTCACTACGAGCTGGGGACACTTCTATGCCGCCCCCACCACCTTTAGCACACATTGGATGATTAAATAAAACAGAATTGTAACTCTCAAACAGTTTATTTCAAACAAACATGAACAGTGAAGTGAAGTTTAGTTTATTGGTTTATTTGACAGGGGCCATGTACCAGTTAGCTACAAAGCTATTTTACATCTGTGGACATATTAAAACACATTTCAGACCGGCATAACAAATAAATATGTCAGGGATTCTTGAGATAAGGGACAAAACTACTTTTTAAATCTTCCAAAAAAAAATTAATAATTCATACATTTTGACTAGACACATATATAAACACAGGTCTTAGCCAACCAACCATGTGAAGGAACAGGTTTACAATGTTAGATTTTATTGTAAAAAACAGCTTTTGTTGATGTTATAATACGATATGTGTCAACTCCGTCAGACATCTAAAAAGTCATTTTATTTCAATTTGATCAATCCAACTACCATACTAAGTCATTAGGGATGTAATTACTGGAGGTTTTTAACAGACTAAAGCAGTTAAATGCATTTTATACTTTTATATTATCATTTTTCAGGACTTTGGAAAACCAAACTTTGAAAAATTTCCATTTTGTACATTCCAAATTAGAAATAAACATACATATTTGTAGTTTCAATGCAAATGAGACATTGATACATGTTGTTCAGTTGGTGTTTAATATATTAGAACAATAATGTTTTTAAAAAGTAACATTGTTTTCTAAAAAAAAGCTGGAAAAGCATTTTTTTCGGAGTTGACGAACATGACGGAGTTGACAAAAAAACTGTAAAATAGAAAAATTAAGCATTGGAAATGCTTCATTGTGAAGTTGATGTTGTCCATTATGGTTATTATTTGCAAAAATAGTTTTTAGGGGAACATTTTAACTCAATTACCATAAACGTCAACTCCGTCAGCTAGCACAATCTGACGGAGTTGACCAAAATCTAATGGAGTTGATGCCTTACGGAGTTGACAAAATTGCTACTTTTTTTCTTGCTGTTCAAAACTTGTAAATTGAAGACACCTGGCTTTTCCCCAGTAGACAACTGACTCTGCAACCTAAATAAAACTGGCAATATTTCTTTCATATTTTATAATTAAGGTTATTATAGCCAACTGACGGTGTTGACAAATTAAAGGTGTGACGGCAATTAGATCCCCATTGTGTGTTCAAAATATTATAGCAAACAAACTTTTAAAATTTCACCTGTGCTACTTTTGCATCCACCAAAAATAGGAAGTGCATAAGAGGGCCTGTGGTTAACAGTTTAACATAATTTGCCTGATTTATTCAGGATTTTAAAAAATACTGACGGAGTTGACTCAAAGTGAGGACACCACTTTGATAAGCACATTTTAGTTGAAAATAAAATTGAATGCTCTCTTAATGTCATTTGTGGTATTTTATGAAAGCATACAATTCATTTGGTATGAATATTTCCTACATCTATTGCATTTGAAAACACTTTTTCCAGTGTTTTACACTGAGACCTCTTGATGAGGACAGGATAAATAACATGGATTTTCAGGCGCAGTGCCACTATTTTACCAGATAAATATCAAATGAGTTTGAAATGCATAAAATTAATGTCATGAGTATACACAGAACCTCAACACTAACCTTTTGATGCTCTGTTGATTTTTTAACGCCTTAATTTTGGGCAGTTATTGACATTTTTATATGGAGGACATGTTTTGTCCCTAATCTCAAGAATCACTGATGTATTGGGTGAAATCATGACAAGACTTAATATACTGAACTATAGCCTTAGTAAAGTGTGAGTCCAACACTTATGTGAAAACCATGCAAAACAACCCTTATTTGACAAATCTTTAGAAATGACTCCACAAGCCAAGGTTACTCATGTGTTTGTGACAATAATTGTAATAACATTGTTATTATCAAAAGTCATTGCAGAAGTGAAAAAAAATTGTCAGGTCACTTTTTCAACTTAAAACCACTTTGCATGAAAGAAATTTAGTATGGATTGAAATACCTGAAAAAATTAGACTTTTCACATTACGATCTATTGCCTTACATATACACGTTCTACTATGGAAAAGTTATGAAGGTTTTGAAATGCCTAATGCATTTTTGCA
Organism: Sardinella longiceps; assembly: GCA_027497455.2. Lineage (NCBI taxonomy): Eukaryota > Metazoa > Chordata > Actinopteri > Clupeiformes > Clupeidae > Sardinella > Sardinella longiceps. The sequence continues at coordinate 13,776 of JAODXP020001545.1, read as the reverse complement.
TTTGGGATTAATTTGTGTTCCCTATGTCAAAAAAGGCTTTTTCACACAATTTCATATGTATTGGGTGAAATCATGACAAGACTTAATATACTGAACTATAGCCTTAGTAAAGTGTGAGTCCAACACTTATGTGAAAACCATGCAAAACAACCCTTATTTGACAAATCTTTAGAAATGACTCCACAAGCCAAGGTTACTCATGTGTTTGTGACAATAATTGTAATAACATTGTTATTATCAAAAGTCATTGCGGAAGTGAAAAAAAAATGTCAGGTCACTTTTTCAACTTAAAACCACTTTGCATGAAAGAAATTTAGTATGGATTGAAATACCTGAAAAAATTAGACTTTTCACATTACGGTCTATTGCCTTACATATACACGTTCTACTATGGAAAAGTTATGAAGGTTTTGAAATGCCTAATGCATTTTTGCATTTGGGATTAATTTGTGTTCCCTATGTCAAAAAAGGCTTTTTCACACAATTTCATATGTATTGGGTGAAATCATGACAAGACTTAATATACTGAACTATAGCCTTAGTAAAGTGTGAGTCCAACACTTATGTGAAAACCATGCAAAACAACCCTTATTTGACAAATCTTTAGAAATGACTCCACAAGCCAAGGTTACTCATGTGTTTGTGACAATAATTGTAATAACATTGTTATTATCAAAAGTCATTGCGAAAGTGAAAAAAAATTGTCAGGTCACTTTTTCAACTTAAAACCACTTTGCATGAAAGAAATTTAGTATGGATTGAAATACCTGAAAAAATTAGACTTTTCACATTACGGTCTATTGCCTTACATATACACGTTCTACTATGGAAAAGTTATGAAGGTTTTGAAATGCCTAATGCATTTTTGCATTTGGGATTAATTTGTGTTCCCTATGTCAAAAAAGGCTTTTTCACACAATTTCATATGTCTTGGGATTCTGAGATAAGGGACAAGACTACTTTATTAAATCTATAGCCTAAAAAAAGTTTATAATTCATACATTTATGACTAGACACACTATATAAACACAGCCCTTAGCCAACCAACCATGTGAAGGAATAGGTTCTACAATGTTAGATTCCTCATGTGTTTGTAACAATAACAGCTTTTGTTGATGTTATAATACGATATGTGTCAACTCCGTCAGACATCTAAAAAGTCATTTTATTTCAATTTGATCAATCCAACTACCATACTAAGTCATTAGGGATGTAATTACTGGGAGTTCTTTAACAGACTAAAGCAGTCTAAATGCATTTTATATACTTTTATATTATCATTTTTCAGGACTTTGGAAAACCAAACTTTTGAAAATTTCCATTAATTGTGTGTTCCTAAATTAGAAATAAACATACATATTTGTAGTTTCAATGCAATATGAGACATTGATACATGTTGTTCAGTTGGTGTTTAATATATTAGAACAATAATGTTTTTTAAAAAGTAACACTTGTTTTCTGAAAAACGCTGGAAAAGCAATTTTTTCGGAGTTGACGAACATGACGGAGTTGACAAAAAAACTGTAAAATAGAAAAATTAATCATTGGAAATGCTTCATTGTGAAGTTGATGTTGTCCATTATGGTTATTATTTGCAAAAATAGTTTTCAGGAGGAACATTTTAACTCAATTACCATAAACGTCAACTCCGTCAGCTAGCACAATCTGATGGAGTTGACCAAAATCTAATGGAGTTGATGCCTTACGGAGTTGACAAAATTGCTACTTTTTTCCTTGCTGTTCAAAACTTGTAAATTGAAGACACCTGACTTTTCCCCAGTAGACAACTGACTCTGCAACACTAAATAAAACTGGCAATATTTCTTTGCATATTTTATAATTAAGGTTATTATAGCCAACTGACGGTGTTGACAAATTAAAGGTGTGACGGCAATTAGATCCCATTGTGTGTTCAAAATCATTATAGCAAACAAACTTTTAAAATTTCACCTGTGCTACTTTTGCATCCACCAAAAATAGGAAGTGCATAAGAAGACCTGTGATTAACAGTTTAACATAATTTGCCTGATTTATTCAGGATCTTTAAAAAATACTGACGAAGTTGACTCAAAGTGAGGACACGCACTTTGCATAAGCACATTTTAGTTGAATAATAAAATTGAATGCTCTCTTAATGTCATTTGTGGTATTTTATGAAAGCATACAATTCATTTGAGTATGTAATATTTCCTAACATCTATTGCATTTGAAAACACTTTTTCCAGTGTTTTACACTGAGACCTCTTGATGAGGACAGGATAAATAACATGGATTTTCAGGCGCAGTGCCACTATTTTACCAGATAAATATCAAATCAGTTTGAAATGCATAAAATTAATGTCATGAGTATACACAGAACCTCAACACTAACTTTTGCATGCTCTGTTGATTTTTTAACGTCATTAATTTGGGGCAGTTATTGACATTTTTATATGGAGGACATGTTTTGTCCCTAATCTCAAGAACTCACTGATGTATTGGGTGAAATCATGACAAGACTTAATATACTGAACTATAGCCTTAGTAAAGTGTGAGTCCAACACTTATGTGAAAACCATGCAAAACAACCCTTATTTGACAAATCTTTAGAAATGACTCCACAAGCCAAGGTTACTCATGTGTTTGTGACAATAATTGTAATAACATTGTTATTATCAAAAGTCATTGCAGAAGTGAAAAAAAATTGTCAGGTCACTTTTTCAACTTAAAACCACTTTGCATGAAAGAAATTTAGTATGGATTGAAATACCTGAAAAAATTAGACTTTTCACATTACGGTCTATTGCCTTACATATACACGTTCTACTATGGAAAAGTTATGAAGGTTTTGAAATGCCTAATGCATTTTTGCATTTGGGATTAATTTGTGTTCCCTATGTCAAAAAAGGCTTTTTCACACAATTTCATATGTATTGGGTGAAATCATGACAAGACTTAATATACTGAACTATAGCCTTAGTAAAGTGTGAGTCCAACACTTATGTGAAAACCATGCAAAACAACCCTTATTTGACAAATCTTTAGAAATGACTCCACAAGCCAAGGTTACTCATGTGTTTGTGACAATAATTGTAATAACATTGTTATTATCAAAAGTCATTGCAGAAGTGAAAAAAAATTGTCAGGTCACTTTTTCAACTTAAAACCACTTTGCATGAAAGAAATTTAGTATGGATTGAAATACCTGAAAAAATTAGACTTTTCACATTACGGTCTATTGCCTTACATATACACGTTCTACTATGGAAAAGTTATGAAGGTTTTGAAATGCCTAATGCATTTTTGCATTTGGGATTAATTTGTGTTCCCTATGTCAAAAAAGGCTTTTTCACACAATTTCATATGTATTGGGTGAAATCATGACAAGACTTAATATACTGAACTATAGCCTTAGTAAAGTGTGAGTCCAACACTTATGTGAAAACCATGCAAAACAACCCTTATTTGACAAATCTTTAGAAATGACTCCACAAGCCAAGGTTACTCATGTGTTTGTGACAATAATTGTAATAACATTGTTATTATCAAAAGTCATTGCGAAAGTGAAAAAAAATTGTCAGGTCACTTTTTCAACTTAAAACCACTTTGCATGAAAGAAATTTAGTATGGATTGAAATACCTGAAAAAATTAGACTTTTCACATTACGGTCTATTGCCTTACATATACACGTTCTACTATGGAAAAGTTATGAAGGTTTTGAAATGCCTAATGCATTTTTGCATTTGGGATTAATTTGTGTTCCCTATGTCAAAAAAGGCTTTTTCACACAATTTCATATGTATTGGGTGAAATCATGACAAGACTTAATATACTGAACTATAGCCTTAGTAAAGTGTGAGTCCAACACTTATGTGAAAAACCATGCAAAACAACCCTTATTTGACAAATCTTTAGAAATGACTCCACAAGCCAAGGTTACTCATGTGTTTGTGACAATAATTGTAATAACATTGTTATTATCAAAAGTCATTGCAGAAGTGAAAAAAAAATTGTCAGGTCACTTTTTCAACTTAAAACCACTTTGCATGAAAGAAATTTAGTATGGATTGAAATACCTGAAAAAATTAGACTTTTCACATTACGGTCTATTGCCTTACATATACACGTTCTACTATGGAAAAGTTATGAAGGTTTTGAAATGCCTAATGCATTTTTGCATTTGGGATTAATTTGTGTTCCCTATGTCAAAAAAGGCTTTTTCACACAATTTCATATGTATTGGGTGAAATCATGACAAGACTTAATATACTGAACTATAGCCTTAGTAAAGTGTGAGTCCAACACTTATGTGAAAACCATGCAAAACAACCCTTATTTGACAAATCTTTAGAAATGACTCCACAAGCCAAGGTTACTCATGTGTTTGTGACAATAATTGTAATAACATTGTTATTATCAAAAGTCATTGCAGAAGTGAAAAAAAATTGTCAGGTCACTTTTTCAACTTAAAACCACTTTGCATGAAAGAAATTTAGTATGGATTGAAATACCTGAAAAAATTAGACTTTTCACATTACGGTCTATTGCCTTACATATACACGTTCTACTATGGAAAAGTTATGAAGGTTTTGAAATGCCTAATGCATTTTTGCATTTGGGATTAATTTGTGTTCCCTATGTCAAAAAAGGCTTTTTCACTCAATTTCAAATGTATTGGGTGAAATCATGACAAGACTTAATATACTGAACTATAGCCTTAGTAAAGTGTGAGTCCAACACTTATGTGAAAACCATGCAAAACAACCCTTATTTGACAAATCTTTAGAAATGACTCCACAAGCCAAGGTTACTCATGTGTTTGTGACAATAATTGTAATAACATTGTTATTATCAAAAGTCATTGCAGAAGTGAAAAAAAATTGTCAGGTCACTTTTTCAACTTAAAACCACTTTGCATGAAAGAAATTTAGTATGGATTGAAATACCTGAAAAAATTAGACTTTTCACATTACGGTCTATTGCCTTACATATACACGTTCTACTATGGAAAAGTTATGAAGGTTTTGAAATGCCTAATGCATTTTTGCATTTGGGATTAATTTGTGTTCCCTATGTCAAAAAAGGCTTTTTCACACAATTTCATATGTATTGGGTGAAATCATGACAAGACTTAATATACTGAACTATAGCCTTAGTAAAGTGTGAGTCCAACACTTATGTGAAAACCATGCAAAACAACCCTTATTTGACAAATCTTTAGAAATGACTCCACAAGCCAAGGTTACTCATGTGTTTGTGACAATAATTGTAATAACATTGTTATTATCAAAAGTCATTGCGAAAGTGAAAAAAAAATTGTCAGGTCACTTTTTCAACTTAAAACCACTTTGCATGAAAGAAATTTAGTATGGATTGAAATACCTGAAAAAATTAGACTTTTCACATTACGGTCTATTGCCTTACATATACACGTTCTACTATGGAAAAGTTATGAAGGTTTTGAAATGCCTAATGCATTTTTGCATTTGGGATTAATTTGTGTTCCCTATGTCAAAAAAGGCTTTTTCACACAATTTCATATGTATTGGGTGAAATCATGACAAGACTTAATATACTGAACTATAGCCTTAGTAAAGTGTGAGTCCAACACTTATGTGAAAACCATGCAAAACAACCCTTATTTGACAAATCTTTAGAAATGACTCCACAAGCCAAGGTTACTCATGTGTTTGTGACAATAATTGTAATAACATTGTTATTATCAAAAGTCATTGCAGAAGTGAAAAAAATTGTCAGGTCACTTTTTCAACTTAAAACCACTTTGCATGAAAGAAATTTAGTATGGATTGAAATACCTGAAAAAATTAGACTTTTCACATTACGGTCTATTGCCTTACATATACACGTTCTACTATGGAAAAGTTATGAAGGTTTTGAAATGCCTAATGCATTTTTGCATTTGGGATTAATTTGTGTTCCCTATGTCAAAAAAGGCTTTTTCACACAATTTCATATGTATTGGGTGAAATCATGACAAGACTTAATATACTGAACTATAGCCTTAGTAAAGTGTGAGTCCAACACTTATGTGAAAACCATGCAAAACAACCCTTATTTGACAAATCTTTAGAAATGACTCCACAAGCCAAGGTTACTCATGTGTTTGTGACAATAATTGTAATAACATTGTTATTATCAAAAGTCATTGCGAAAGTGAAAAAAAATTGTCAGGTCACTTTTTCAACTTAAAACCACTTTGCATGAAAGAAATTTAGTATGGATTGAAATACCTGAAAAAATTAGACTTTTCACATTACGGTCTATTGCCTTACATATACAAGTTCTACTATGGAAAAGTTATGAAGGTTTTGAAATGCCTAATGCATTTTTTGCATTTGGGATTAATTTGTGTTCCCTATGTCAAAAAAGGCTTTTTCACACAATTTCATATGTATTGGGTGAAATCATGACAAGACTTAATATACTGAACTATAGCCTTAGTAAAGTGTGAGTCCAACACTTATGTGAAAACCATGCAAAACAACCCTTATTTGACAAATCTTTAGAAATGACTCCACAAGCCAAGGTTACTCATGTGTTTGTGACAATAATTGTAATAACATTGTTATTATCAAAAGTCATTGCGGAAGTGAAAAAAAAATGTCAGGTCACTTTTTCAACTTAAAACCACTTTGCATGAAAGAAATTTAGTATGGATTGAAATACCTGAAAAAATTAGACTTTTCACATTACGGTCTATTGCCTTACATATACACGTTCTACTATGGAAAAGTTATGAAGGTTTTGAAATGCCTAATGCATTTTTGCATTTGGGATTAATTTGTGTTCCCTATGTCAAAAAGGCTTTTTCACACAATTTCATATGTCAGGGATTCTTGAGATAAGGGACAAAACTACTTTTTAAATCTTCCAAAAAAAATTTATAATTCATACATTTTGACTAGACACATATATAAACACAGGTCTTAGCCAACCAACCATGTGAAGGAACAGGTTTACAATGTTAGATTTTTTTGTAAAAAACAGCTTTTGTTGATGTTATAATACGATATGTGTCAACTCCGTCAGACATCTAAAAAGTCATTTTATTTTAATTTGATCAATCCAACTACCATACTAAGTCATTAGGGATGTAATTACTGGGGGTTTTTAACAGACTAAAGCAGTTAAATGCATTTTATACTTTTATATTATCATTTTTCAGGACTTTGGAAAACCAAACTTTGAAAAATTTCCATTTTGTACATTCCAAATTAGAAATAAACATACATATTTGTAGTTTCAATGCAAATGAGACATTGATACATGTTGTTCAGTTGGTGTTTAATATATTAGAACAATAATGTTTTTTAAAAAGTAACATTGTTTTCTAAAAAGCTGGAAAAGCATTTTTTTCGGAGTTGACGAACATGACGGAGTTGACAAAAAAACTGTAAAATAGAAAAAATTAATCATTGGAAATGCTTCATTGTGAAGTTGATGTTGTCCATTATGGTTATTATTTGCAAAAATAGTTTTTAGGGGAACATTTTAACTCAATTACCATAAACGTCAACTCCGTCAGCTAGCACAATCTGACGGAGTTGACCAAAATCTAATGGAGTTGATGCCTTACGGAGTTGACAAAATTGCTACTTTTTTTCTTGCTGTTCAAAACTTGTAAATTGAAGACACCTGGCTTTTCCCCAGTAGACAACTGACTCTGCAACCTAAATAAAACTGGCAATATTTCTTTCATATTTTATAATTAAGGTTATTATAGCCAACTGACGGTGTTGACAAATTAAAGGTGTGACGGCAATTAGATCCCCATTGTGTGTTCAAAATATTATAGCAAACAAACTTTTAAAATTTCACCTGTGCTACTTTTGCATCCACCAAAAATAGGAAGTGCATAAGAGGGCCTGTGGTTAACAGTTTAACATAATTTGCCTGATTTATTCAGGATTTTAAAAAATACTGACGGAGTTGACTCAAAGTGAGGACACCACTTTGATAAGCACATTTTAGTTGGAAAATAAAATTGAATGCTCTCTTAATGTCATTTGTGGTATTTTATGAAAGCATACAATTCATTTGGTATGAATATTTCCTACATCTATTGCATTTGAAAACACTTTTTCCAGTGTTTTACACTGAGACCTCTTGATGAGGACAGGATAAATAACATGGATTTTCAGGCGCAGTGCCACTATTTTACCAGATAAATATCAAATGAGTTTGAAATGCATAAAATTAATGTCATGAGTATACACAGAACCTCAACACTAACCTTTTGATGCTCTGTTGATTTTTTAACGCCTTAATTTTGGGCAGTTATTGACATTTTTATATGGAGGACATGTTTTGTCCCTAATCTCAAGAATCACTGATGTATTGGGTGAAATCATGACAAGACTTAATATACTGAACTATAGCCTTAGTAAAGTGTGAGTCCAACACTTATGTGAAAACCATGCAAAACAACCCTTATTTGACAAATCTTTAGAAATGACTCCACAAGCCAAGGTTACTCATGTGTTTGTGACAATAATTGTAATAACATTGTTATTATCAAAAGTCATTGCAGAAGTGAAAAAAAATTGTCAGGTCACTTTTTCAACTTAAAACCACTTTGCATGAAAGAAATTTAGTATGGATTGAAATACCTGAAAAAATTAGACTTTTCACATTACGATCTATTGCCTTACATATACACGTTCTACTATGGAAAAGTTATGAAGGTTTTGAAATGCCTAATGCATTTTTGCATTTGGGATTAATTTGTGTTCCCTATGTCAAAAAAGGCTTTTTCACACAATTTCATATGTATTGGGTGAAATCATGACAAGACTTAATATACTGAACTATAGCCTTAGTAAAGTGTGAGTCCAACACTTATGTGAAAACCATGCAAAACAACCCTTATTTGACAAATCTTTAGAAATGACTCCACAAGCCAAGGTTACTCATGTGTTTGTGACAATAATTGTAATAACATTGTTATTATCAAAAGTCATTGCAGAAGTGAAAAAAAATTGTCAGGTCACTTTTTCAACTTAAAACCACTTTGCATGAAAGAAATTTAGTATGGATTGAAATACCTGAAAAAATTAGACTTTTCACATTACGGTCTATTGCCTTACATATACACGTTCTACTATGGAAAAGTTATGAAGGTTTTGAAATGCCTAATGCATTTTTGCATTTGGGATTAATTTGTGTTCCCTATGTCAAAAAAGGCTTTTTCACACAATTTCATATGTATTGGGTGAAATCATGACAAGACTTAATATACTGAACTATAGCCTTAGTAAAGTGTGAGTCCAACACTTATGTGAAAACCATGCAAAACAACCCTTATTTGACAAATCTTTAGAAATGACTCCACAAGCCAAGGTTACTCATGTGTTTGTGACAATAATTGTAATAACATTGTTATTATCAAAAGTCATTGCGAAAGTGAAAAAAAATTGTCAGGTCACTTTTTCAACTTAAAACCACTTTGCATGAAAGAAATTTAGTATGGATTGAAATACCTGAAAAAATTAGACTTTTCACATTACGGTCTATTGCCTTACATATACACGTTCTACTATGGAAAAGTTATGAAGGTTTTGAAATGCCTAATGCATTTTTGCATTTGGGATTAATTTGTGTTCCCTATGTCAAAAAAGGCTTTTTCACACAATTTCATATGTATTGGGTGAAATCATGACAAGACTTAATATACTGAACTATAGCCTTAGTAAAGTGTGAGTCCAACACTTATGTGAAAAACCATGCAAAACAACCCTTATTTGACAAATCTTTAGAAATGACTCCACAAGCCAAGGTTACTCATGTGTTTGTGACAATAATTGTAATAACATTGTTATTATCAAAAGTCATTGCGGAAGTGAAAAAAATTGTCAGGTCACTTTTTCAACTTAAAACCACTTTGCATGAAAGAAATTTAGTATGGATTGAAATACCTGAAAAAATTAGACTTTTCACATTACGGTCTATTGCCTTACATATACACGTTCTACTATGGAAAAGTTATGAAGGTTTTGAAATGCCTAATGCATTTTTGCATTTGGGATTAATTTGTGTTCCCTATGTCAAAAAAGGCTTTTTCACACAATTTCATATGTATTGGGTGAAATCATGACAAGACTTAATATACTGAACTATAGCCTTAGTAAAGTGTGAGTCCAACACTTATGTGAAAACCATGCAAAACAACCCTTATTTGACAAATCTTTAGAAATGACTCCACAAGCCAAGGTTACTCATGTGTTTGTGACAATAATTGTAATAACATTGTTATTATCAAAAGTCATTGCAGAAGTGAAAAAAAATTGTCAGGTCACTTTTTCAACTTAAAACCACTTTGCATGAAAGAAATTTAGTATGGATTGAAATACCTGAAAAAATTAGACTTTTCACATTACGGTCTATTACCTTACATATAAACGTCTATACTAAGGAAAAGTTATGAAAGTTTTGAAATGCCCAATGCATTTTTGCATTTGGGATTAATTTGTGTTCCCTATGTCAAAAAAGGCTTTTTCACTCAATTTCAAATGTATTGGGTGAAATCATGACAAGACTTAATATACTGAACTATAGCCTTAGTAAAGTGTGAGTCCAACACTTATGTGAAAACCATGCAAAACAACCCTTATTTGACAAATCTTTAGAAATGACTCCACAAGCCAAGGTTACTCATGTGTTTGTGACAATAATTGTAATAACATTGTTATTATCAAAAGTCATTGCAGAAGTGAAAAAAAATTGTCAGGTCACTTTTTCAACTTAAAACCACTTTGCATGAAAGAAATTTAGTATGGATTGAAATACCTGAAAAAATTAGACTTTTCACATTACGGTCTATTACCTTACATATAAACTCTATACTAAGGAAAAGTTATGAAAGTTTTGAAATGCCCAATGCATTTTTGCATTTGGGATTAATTTGTGTTCCCTATGTCAAAAAAGGCTTTTTCACTCAATTTCAAATGTATTGGGTGAAATCATGACAAGACTTAATATACTGAACTATAGCCTTAGTAAAGTGTGAGTCCAACACTTATGTGAAAACCATGCAAAACAACCCTTATTTGACAAATCTTTAGAAATGACTCCACAAGCCAAGGTTACTCATGTGTTTGTGACAATAATTGTAATAACATTGTTATTATCAAAAGTCATTGCGGAAGTGAAAAAAAATTGTCAGGTCACTTTTTCAACTTAAAACCACTTTGCATGAAAGAAATTTAGTATGGATTGAAATACCTGAAAAAATTAGACTTTTCACATTACGGTCTATTGCCTTACATATACACGTTCTACTATGGAAAAGTTATGAAGGTTTTGAAATGCCTAATGCATTTTTGCATTTGGGATTAATTTGTGTTCCCTATGTCAAAAAAGGCTTTTTCACACAATTTCATATGTATTGGGTGAAATCATGACAAGACTTAATATACTGAACTATAGCCTTAGTAAAGTGTGAGTCCAACACTTATGTGAAAACCATGCAAAACAACCCTTATTTGACAAATCTTTAGAAATGACTCCACAAGCCAAGGTTACTCATGTGTTTGTGACAATAATTGTAATAACATTGTTATTATCAAAAGTCATTGCGGAAGTGAAAAAAAATTGTCAGGTCACTTTTTCAACTTAAAACCACTTTGCATGAAAGAAATTTAGTATGGATTGAAATACCTGAAAAAATTAGACTTTTCACATTACGGTCTATTGCCTTACATATACACGTTCTACTATGGAAAAGTTATGAAGGTTTTGAAATGCCTAATGCATTTTTGCATTTGGGATTAATTTGTGTTCCCTATGTCAAAAAAGGCTTTTTCACACAATTTCATATGTATTGGGTGAAATCATGACAAGACTTAATATACTGAACTATAGCCTTAGTAAAGTGTGAGTCCAACACTTATGTGAAAACCATGCAAAACAACCCTTATTTGACAAATCTTTAGAAATGACTCCACAAGCCAAGGTTACTCATGTGTTTGTGACAATAATTGTAATAACATTGTTATTATCAAAAGTCATTGCGGAAGTGAAAAAAAATTGTCAGGTCACTTTTTCAACTTAAAACCACTTTGCATGAAAGAAATTTAGTATGGATTGAAATACCTGAAAAAATTAGACTTTTCACATTACGGTCTATTACCTTACATATAAACTCTATACTAAGGAAAAGTTATGAAAGTTTTGAAATGCCCAATGCATTTTTGCATTTGGGATTAATTTGTGTTCCCTATGTCAAAAAAGGCTTTTTCACTCAATTTCAAATGTATTGGGTGAAATCATGACAAGACTTAATATACTGAACTATAGCCTTAGTAAAGTGTGAGTCCAACACTTATGTGAAAACCATGCAAAACAACCCTTATTTGACAAATCTTTAGAAATGACTCCACAAGCCAAGGTTACTCATGTGTTTGTGACAATAATTGTAATAACATTGTTATTATCAAAAGTCATTGCGAAAGTGAAAAAAAATTGTCAGGTCACTTTTTCAACTTAAAACCACTTTGCATGAAAGAAATTTAGTATGGATTGAAATACCTGAAAAAATTAGACTTTTCACATTACGGTCTATTGCCTTACATATACACGTTCTACTATGGAAAAGTTATGAAGGTTTTGAAATGCCTAATGCATTTTTGCATTTGGGATTAATTTGTGTTCCCTATGTCAAAAAAGGCTTTTTCACACAATTTCATATGTATTGGGTGAAATCATGACAAGACTTAATATACTGAACTATAGCCTTAGTAAAGTGTGAGTCCAACACTTATGTGAAAACCATGCAAAACAACCCTTATTTGACAAATCTTTAGAAATGACTCCACAAGCCAAGGTTACTCATGTGTTTGTGACAATAATTGTAATAACATTGTTATTATCAAAAGTCATTGCAGAAGTGAAAAAAATTGTCAGGTCACTTTTTCAACTTAAAACCACTTTGCATGAAAGAAATTTAGTATGGATTGAAATACCTGAAAAAATTAGACTTTTCACATTACGGTCTATTGCCTTACATATACACGTTCTACTATGGAAAAGTTATGAAGGTTTTGAAATGCCTAATGCATTTTTGCATTTGGGATTAATTTGTGTTCCCTATGTCAAAAAAGGCTTTTTCACACAATTTCATATGTATTGGGTGAAATCATGACAAGACTTAATATACTGAACTATAGCCTTAGTAAAGTGTGAGTCCAACACTTATGTGAAAACCATGCAAAACAACCCTTATTTGACAAATCTTTAGAAATGACTCCACAAGCCAAGGTTACTCATGTGTTTGTGACAATAATTGTAATAACATTGTTATTATCAAAAGTCATTGCAGAAGTGAAAAAAAATTGTCAGGTCACTTTTTCAACTTAAAACCACTTTGCATGAAAGAAATTTAGTATGGATTGAAATACCTGAAAAAATTAGACTTTTCACATTACGGTCTATTACCTTACATATAAACTCTATACTAAGGAAAAGTTATGAAAGTTTTGAAATGCCCAATGCATTTTTGCATTTGGGATTAATTTGTGTTCCCTATGTCAAAAAAGGCTTTTTCACTCAATTTCAAATGTATTGGGTGAAATCATGACAAGACTTAATATACTGAACTATAGCCTTAGTAAAGTGTGAGTCCAACACTTATGTGAAAACCATGCAAAACAACCCTTATTTGACAAATCTTTAGAAATGACTCCACAAGCCAAGGTTACTCATGTGTTTGTGACAATAATTGTAATAACATTGTTATTATCAAAAGTCATTGCGGAAGTGAAAAAAAATTGTCAGGTCAC
>JAODXP020001544.1:0-24848 GCA_027497455.2 Sardinella longiceps | reverse complement strand
ATGGCAACACATCCAAAATGCTCTTACCCACATATGTAACTCCAGGTAAGGGGGTGAACAACCCAATATCATAGAGAGGTGGATGATTGCTTTAACAACAGAGCTCTAGACTGAAATATGCTGCCTCAAAGCAGTGCTGACACTGATTTGTGTGGAACTAAGCCATCCTACTACATGCCAATAATTAGATTTTCTAAGCACACTGACTCATACCATCCAGTGTATGTCTACCAACTGATAAAGTCAAAAACTCAACTGAAAGAGGACACAAAACGGTTAAAGACATAGTCCACCTCTTTATGAAAATTGGTTATTCACTCCCTTACCTGGAGTTACATATGTGGGTAAGAGCATTTTGGTCTCAGTGCATGTGTTGTCCTAGTCTGGCAACCCCAATTTTACCTTTAGCTTAGCATAGACACTGGAAAGTAAAGTTGCCAAAGAATTGCTACCTGGCAACTTTGTATTCCAGCGCCTATGCTAAGCTAAAGCTAAAAAATGGGGAAAATTGGTGATGCCATACTAGGAAAACACAAGCAATGAGACCAAAATGCTTTACCCACATATGTAACTCAGAGTAAGGAGGTGAATAACCAATTTTCATAAAAAGGTGCACTATTCCTTTAAGGTTTAATGTAAAAATGTAATCAGTATAATTTCTACATGGCAAGGTTGCATCCAAACCTGGAATATGTGCTTGAGGTCCTGTGGGGTAAACTGGTCACTGGCAGCATCTGGTTTGCATCCTTCCACTTGGCCTCTAAGATTTAAGAGAACAAACACACCAAACACTTATTCAGGCCTGGTCAGGGTTAGTGTGTGTGTGTGTCTGTGTCTGTGTGTGTGTGTGTGTGTGTGTGTGTGTGTCTGTGTGTGTCTGTGTGTGTGTGTGTGTGTGTGTGTGTGTGTGTGTGTGTGTGTGTGTGTGTGTGTGTGTGTGTGTGTGTGTGTGTGAATAACTCACAGATGGGTTAAATGTAGAGAGAATCTGTCCCCAACACAGAACGAATGCAGAAATGAACTGAGTGCACATCTGCCCCTAGTGGCTGTTTGGCACACTGCATGGTCAGGCTCCTCACAGCACTGTTTTCTCAGGGAGCAGTTTCCTCTGAGTGTCCTTAGCTCATATTTACACATGTGAAATAATCTAAATCCCAAATAACATGTTTTATTGCCTCATTGCACCTTGTTAATTCAGGTTTTGCACTCCGGTAACATACCTCAAAGACTTCTGAAACACTGACGGTTCAAAATGTATGCTCACACTGTCTGTTATGCTGTCTGTTATTATGTTACTGTTATCTATTATTACCATGCCTGATATCTTGATATTTTTGCACTTTTATGTCTAGTGAGTTGTGATGTCTTGTTATATACATCTTAGTTGTACTTCTTAGTTGTATGTCTTAATTTTAACTAGCACATTTGGATCTTTGAGAAATGCAATTTCTGTCTGCGTGCAATGTACTGTTGCAGTGCTTGATTGACAATAAAGTTCGCTTTGACTTTGGCTTTGAACAATACCTATTTTATTACCAAAACCCCCGTTACTGTTGTGGAGTTTTTGGTGAAAGTATGTTGCCTTATGTTTGTCTGCTGATATCTGAGGAATGGAAAGCTTTTTTTTATGTGTGTGTGTGTGTGTGTGTGTGTGTGTGTGTGTGTGTGTGTGTGTGTGTATACGTAGTCATAGCACATAATATTCTAGCAGACAAAATTCTCCAAACCTCTGTCAGTATGGAGCTCTCTATTCTGAAAATGGCTGGCAGTCAATGAGATAATAAACTAGTGAATTGTACACAACCACTGTAATATCATCACTGCAGAAATATTGTTATTGTTATCAACAGACTAGTGTAGGCCTATTGTACACAACCCCAGCAATATGATCATTGCAGAAATATTAACATTATCAATAAACTAGTACAAAGTACACTGTACGCAAATACAGTATATTCACTGCAGAAATAACGTTATTGTTATCAATAAAATAGTGTATTGTACATAACTGCATTTGGTGGACGGAAGGGACATTAACCAATTATTCATATTTTACATCTGTATTAAAGACTTGCCTTGCTCCATTTGTGATGTCATCATGTTTAAAGTGTATTATGCGCTCCTCTGACCGGTCACTCTTCATGGACACACAAGTGGGCACAGGTGATGGAGGCCTCTCATGATGGAATGAGCTGAAGTATTTAAAATCACATTATGTAATGTAAATCCTGTAGAGTTAACATAGTATCCACTGTCCCCTATGTGGAAATCACATCTATTAATCCTGTAGAGTTAACATAGTATCCACTGTCCACTATGTGGAAATCACATCTATTAATCCTGTAGAGTTAACATAGTATCCACTGTCCCTATGTGGAAATCACATCTATTAATCCTGTAGAGTTAACATAGTATCCACTGTCCCCTATGTGGAAATCACATCTATTAATCCTGTAGAGTTAACATAGTATCCACTGTCCCCTATGTGGAAATCAGGATGTTTTTCAAATTATCATTACATACAGAGCATCTGCATGGATGCACACAGAGATGCATTATAGTATTGTGGGTTATCTGTACTTTGGTAACTAGCGCCCCCTGGGGTGGCTCAGGGTACTACATAGCTGTTCGAAAATTTCAACCATCCAATATGAAAGTATTCATTCTATCAGTCCCTTTTAAATGAACTCGTATGTCGGTTTTAATTACTTAAATCTGTTCTAAGGACTTACCTTGACCCATCTGTGACATCATCATGTTTGAACTTTATTAAGCGATCTTCTGACCAGTCACTCTTCATGGACACACAAGTGGGCACAGGTGATGGAGGCCTCTCATGATGGGATGAGCTGAAGTATAAAAATATCCATTAATCCTTGATCCGTGTAATCCATGTACTGTATCTTGTTTCACAATAGATGATGTTCATCTTAATCTTCTAAATTTCTATTTTATATTATTAGTTATCAAGTGCCCTGCTGAAAATTCCAGCTTAAAAAAACTAAACTCAGCAGTCATATAGACTTCCTCCAACAACCAATCTATTCTCACTATGGAATGGCCAGACCAACTGAGTTTACGCTTGTGCATGAATGGGTGTGCCTGACTGAGACGTTGGGGGAAAGGGGCGGGATGGATAGAAATAGATGGCTCTGGTAAGGACCAATGGGGAGAAAGGGGCGGGATGGATAGAAAAATATGGCTCTGGTAAGGACCAATGGGGAGAAAGGGGCGGGACGGATAGAAACAGATGGCTCTGGTAAGGACCAATGGAGAGGACCAAAGGACCAAAACCCTTTCAGTTGTGTTGATTCAAAATTAGCCTCCGTTTTCGAGAATCCCATACCCCACCTTTAATCTTCTAAATTTCTCTTGCATAATGCAGTAATGATTACCTCCACCGAGGAGGTTATGTTTTCACCAGCATGTGTGTGTGTGTGTGTGTGTGTGTGTGTGTGTGTGTGTGTGTGTGTGTGTGTCTGTGTACAACATAACTCGAAAAGTACGGCATGGATTTGGATGAAATTTTTGGACAACGTGTATTGGGTAAGTAAGAACTGATTCAATTTTGGTGGCGATCGGTCATGGAGAACACCATCTGTGAGCGCATTGTCTCTCAGCGCTTTACCCTGACTCAGCAGTCTTATACCTCCAGCAACCAATCATGTCTCACTATGGAATGGCCAGACCCTCTGTATGAAAGGTAGTTTAGTAAATAGGCAAGAGGCTGGTTTTCTAAGCAGGGTAGTGTAGCAGCACCACACATTACACAGCAGCTACTCTACCCTCACAACACCCTGAAGTGACACAACATGGCTAATGATTATATTTCTTGTTTGATAGCAAAGAAGTCTTGTCATTAAGGGAAAAAAATCCAGGTATCCATATATGTAGAGGATGCCAACTAGCATCCGTAAATCCTAACATCCCGAATACTTCAAGAATGCTTCTGACCGCTGAGTTGGAAGCCTGGGCTTCTCAGGTCATTGGTTAGAACGTTTGACTCCTATCATGGGTAGTTGTAGGGGGGTGGCAGGTTTGGTTCAGTGTAAATCGAATAAACTTGCAACTACACTGACAGATGAAACTTTCATGCCCTCATCAGTAAGCCTGTTAGCGTCGCTATTTGATCTGCGTTGCTCAAAATTCTGCCATTCTCATACCTATAGACAGCATTGAGGAGCGTGAGACAACAGTGCTATGGGTTTATTCACTCCGCATAGTTCCTTTAAGAAACAATTCAAACCGTGTGATCAAAAACCTACCTTTGCCCCTTTGGATTGTGTTTTTGTGTTATTTCCACTTTTTCCTCCATGTTTGAGCCACTCCTGAAAAGCAAAGTAAGCAGATCAGATTGTGTCTACAGTATTGTGTCTACATTACCCATGATCCTGTTTTTATTACTTTAGTAGACATCGACCGTCTACCATTCCAGTCACTCCATGTTTGTTTGTTACAGCAGTAGACATCTACCATCCACCATTTATCATCCCAGTCACTCATGTTCATGTTTGAATTGTCACCTTCAGGAAGATGGTAAAGATCAATAAACGCAAGGACAAATAGACTAAGACAGTTAAGACAGCTGAATAATGTGCAATACAAACATGAAATAGAAACAGACCACTGTAATGACTATAGTATGCATGTCTGCAGATGAATGTTCGTACAAATCTGTCCTTAATGTCTTTTGTTAAAGACTGGGTGTGTTTGTAATGACAGAAAGTATGCCTGTGTAGATGTAGCATGTTCATCCGGTGTATCTTTACTGTTTTTGCAATGACTGGGTGTGTTTGACTGTCTGTTCATCATGCAGGCTGCTAACAATAAATAATAACGGAAAATAAAGATAAATTCTAAACTTTTAATTTCACCAAAATGCAATAAAAGCCAAAATGCTTAACTGCCTTACCAGACTGTAGAGGAAAGTTTTCATTTGTGATCCAGCTTCATGTTAGTCCAGTGCTGTTCTGTAATGGAGTCTAGCGAGTAGCGTAAGGACTGGACACCTGCAAAATGCCTGGATCAAAGTATCAACATTATGAGGTGATAAAATCAGGATCAGGAGGAGCTAAAGTTCAAAGTTCACACTGATAAACAAATTAACAAGTGCATGTTTCAAGTTCACAGGGATAACAAGTTTTACAAGTCTACCCCACTTTCTATTCATGGATTTTTAATTTAGGCAAAGTTTTCAATGTAATTGGTGTGATATTATGAATACACACACACACACACACACACAGAGAGAGAGAGAGAGAGAGAGAGAGAGAGAGAGAGAGAGAGAGAGAGAAATATTTTCTATTGATAATTTAATGTAATAACTGGGATGTGTGAGGACGGGTTGGTTGTACAAACACACTAAATGTGGGACTTCCAGTGGGGAGGCTTTAGATAAACAGTAACAGCTTTACCCTCTGTGTGGAAACTACATTTCCCAAGAACCCCTGCACTGTTCATATAGACGAATCCGACGAGCATTTTTGTGTAGGCTGCCATCTTGTGGCGACGACATTGTTGGACTGTAAACAAAACATTTTGACAATGCACAGTCAATGACAACTAACAGCAAAGACCATGGAATACTCTGACATTATACAGGTAGTAATGAATCTCGTAAATCATGGCATTTTATGGTGTGCTATCACGTTATTCTTATGGACAGATTGGCGATCTGGGTAGCTCAACAATGGCACCTGCTTACTTCCGGTATTTTTCTCGGATTCGTCTATACAGCTACTCTAGTTCTGAAACTACATCTTTACCCTCTGTGTGGAAACTACATTTCCCAAGAACCCCCTGTAATCTTCCAACGGCTACTCTAGTTCTGAAACTACATCTTTACCCTCTGTGTGGAAACTACATTTCCCAGCAACCCCCTGCACTGTTCCAACAGCTACTCTAGTTCTGAAACTACATATTTACCCTCTGTGTGGAAACTACATTTCCCCCCCAAAAAATCAAAAAAAGTTTTGATGATGTTGAGGGCCAATTTAGGGACCCAACATTGAACTACTGTAAGGGCTGCCAAAAAAAAAAAAATCTAATTTGCAATTATTTTAATGACCAGGTTACATCTCTTGAGTTGACATTAATTGCAATGAATAAATCCCTATAGAAGCCACTGAACAGCACTATACAGTATATGGAGATTAATTCTCTCAAAGCAATATACAGCTTTACAGACATTGGCCTCCCGGGCCGCAGTTTGAGAACCTACAGTATGGTCCACAGTGTTCCTACAGCTACTCTATACTGTATTTGATTTTAATTTTATTTATTTTACACCTGTCTTGGACATTGCCTAGTGACACACACTACCACGGCCCTTTTACTCGGACTTTGGTCTTGCCTTCTCAGTGGAACTCAGAGGACACAAAGCAAGAATTCCAGCACATATTCATAGAGGACTGGGCCCAGTGTCACTTGCTGTTTTCATTGTGTTTGGACCGCTTTAGTTGTTTAAATGACTATTTCAATCACTCGCATTAAGGGGCTTCCACATACTGCGTTTTGAAGCTGTTAATGGAAGTATAACTGCCTATGGGTATGGGAGCCAGTGTTGTGGTGAGGCCAATATTGAACAAAGGCTTGTTGCAAACACACACGTACACACACACACATCAAAGTAGAGTAAGTTTGCATCACCAAACCAAAGCAAACACACAAACACCAATACAAGTGTGCCATTTCTCTCTCTCTCACACACACACACATTGCCACCTCCACCCACACATACTCATACAAGCATGTCCTCACACATATTCACACATTAATGCAAGCTACCCCCCCCTCTCTCTCTCTCTTTCTTTCTCTCTCTCTCTCTTTCACACCAACACATCAAAGTGGAGGAAGTTTGCATCACCAAACCAAAGCAAACACACACACACACACACACACACACACACGCACACATCAGAGTGGAGGAGGTTTGCATTACCAAACCAAAGCAAACACACAAACACACACACACAGAGACACATCAAAGTGGAGGAGGTTTGTATCGCTAAACCAAAGCAAACATTCTCACTCACAGACACCACACACGCACACATTAGAGTGGAGGAGGTTTGCATTACCAAAGCAAACACACACACACACACACACACACACACACACACACACACAGACACACACACACACACACACACTGTGTGGCATCACGAGAGGACGCTAGACAACCGATACATTCCCTCACGGGAGTGGCTTCCTGGCTACAAGTTGGCCGCCAAGCAGACTACATTTCCCATGATGCATCACACAGATAGCCTGACATAGCCCGCCCATAATACGAATGTTCATCCGTATCCATGGTCTGGGAACGGTCCTCTGGGGCGTGTTTACATCGGTAGAGAGTCTACCGGCCAATAAGCGAAGCTAATTGTTCTGATAAATGTAGGCCTAATTATCATCCAGTGGAATGGAATACTGTTTTCTGATTGGCTACCAGGGTGTCCGCTAATTCTTGAAAACAGGACACCTGTGATGTTTGTCAGGTAAAAAAAGTTTCACTCCTGGTTGTTTTGTGATGTCACAGTGGAGGTGGTTTGCATTCTTAAACAAAAACAAAAACTTCAATGTTTAACCTTTTGTTTCTCCATCTCTTTCTGTGTGTGTGTGTGTGTGTGTGTGTGTGTGTGTGTGTGTGTGTGTGTGTGTGTGACTGAAGAGTTGTTTATAGGAACAATGTAATATTTGGTCTGTTTTACAAGTATGGTGACGCATGTGTCCTTTCCAATGCAAATCTCTGGGCTAAGCAGCATGAGGAAAGGGGCTTATTTTGGGGAGCCAAAGGGACTTGAACTTGACACTTAAAAATACTGTACCCTGGTGTGTGTGTGTGTGTGTGTGTGTGTGTGTGTGTGTGTGTGTGTGTGTGTGTGTGTGTGTGTGTGTACGTTACAACTAAAGTACAGGGTCCTCATTTGTCAACAGTGCGTAGAAAACATTCTAAATTCTGTCGAATCAAATGTGTGCAGTCTGATCGTACGCAAACCAGGGATGATAAATCCCACACCTTTTAAATCACTGTGCTTCACACGCATGCTGATGCTCATTTACATGCCAATACACCCCAAATTAAGCGTATATGGCATAAATAACCTCTCTGACACGGGTGCATTTCAGACAGGTGGACACAATCATCATACTCACTGAAATTGTGCTCCCTCTTACATACAATGCATCTAAATATTCACGATGAGTTATACATTTTAAATTGACTTTCCTATGTGTGTCAACAAAATGTTCATCCAGAGTAATCCACGTGTTTGTGTTGTTTTTTTTTTATAATTGTATTTATTTACATTTTAGGTTACATTACAGATAGCATGCTTATGACAGTGCATTATGGCTTTGAACAAACTTAACATTCATATAACAAACAACAGCAGCATCTGTCTGTAATCACAATCATTTTGTACTGCTGACCAGTGCAATCACACACACGCACACACATTCAATCTAGACTAAAACGAACACACACACACGCACACACATTCAATCTAGACTAAAACGAACACACACACAAACACACACCCACACACACACAAGACACCAAGTAAAGGAAAAAGGGGGGGGGGAGGGAGGGAGAAAAAAAAAAAAAAAAAGGGAGGGACTAAAGGGCTTCATAAATGGAGCTCCATTGACTGTCAAATTGTTTACTCTTACCTAATTCCACTGACATTGATCTTTCTATGTTCAGATAGTATTTCATTAAGGCTTTCCAATTATCTAAAGTAGGTGCTTCCCTATTCTTCCAATTTTTTAATATTAATTTTTTAAACACCAAACAGGAAAACAGGATCTGCACATTGGTTGGATGTCTTATTTTTTGAACATCTTGGAAAATACATAAACTTGGAGAAAATATTACTTCCTTATCTGTACAATTTTTTAACCATCCTTCTATACTTTTCCATCTCTCCTTAATTGCATTACAATGCCAAAAGGCATGAATTAGAGAATCGTCCTGATTGCATTTAAGGCATTTGGCTGATAAACTGTTATCAAACTTATTCACCCTGTCCCTAGTATAGTATAGCCTGGTCATTAATTTAAACTGTATTAAGCGCAAATTCTCATTAGTAGTTAATTTGTATGTGAGTGATAAACATTTCTTCCATTTTTCTGTGACATCATATCCTAGGTCCTCTGCCCATTTGCCGACTATATTCTCTAATAATAAATTGCTACTTTCCCTTGCTATCAGTAGTCTGTATGTAGCGCCTGTTAACTTTCGCTTTTTGACACTTGGGCTTAGGATAGTCAATATTTCTGGGGTGAAATATCCTTCCAGATTGAAATTGTGATTTATCCAATTTCGCAATTGTACATACCTGAAAAACTCTGTATCCTTTAAGTCATATTTGCTTTTTAATTCAGAGAAGAGTAGAACTCTGTTGGCACTTAGAATATCTGATAACTTGTGGATTCCTGATTCTATCCATGTTTCCCAGTTTAACTTGCAGTTTTGAATATTTATTGAAGGATTGTTCCAAATCTGTATGTGCCTAGGTGGGCCCATATTTTGATGGAAGGTTTCCTTGATTTTCTTCCAGGACCGTAGTGTACTGTTTGTAACAAAGTTTGTTGACTTTATGTTTTCTTTAGAAAAGAGAGCAAGCAGTAGGCTCTTGCACTTTAGTTGTTCACTTTCTATAATTATCCACGGGTCCTCATTTGTTTTGTTAATTATACGATCAATATAGAATAATTGCGCAGCAGTGTGATAAATTTCTAAGTTTGGAAGGTTTAGACCCCCTTCTGTTTTTGGATAATGTAAAAGTTTCCTTTTTAATCTACAAGTTTTGTTGGACCAAATAAATGAGGATATGATTGAATTGACCTCTTTGAAGAATGATTTTGGAGGAATAATAGGAATGGTTTGGAATTTAAACAAAAATTTTGGTAACCACATCGTTTTTATAAGATTTATTCTACCTATTAAGTTAATCCTCAGATCCTGCCACTGTCTGACATCATTCCTAAGATCCTTTACTAACGGAAGGAAGTTTTCTTTAAACAACAGGGACTTGTCGGGACTAATATAGCAGCCCAGATACCTTAGGCTCTTTTTTTGTATTTGAAACTGCTTCAGATTTTCCATATCCGCTTTCCCAGGTTCTATTACCATCAACTCGGTTTTACCTATATTCATTTTATACCCCGATATCTCTGAGAATTCGGCGATTACTTCCATTAAAAATGGAACTGAAGTATTTGCATTCCTCAGGTAAAGAAGCAGATCGTCTGCAAATAAACTTAACTTAAAATGATTCTTACCTATCTCTATACCTGTAATTTCTTTTTTTTCTCTAATTTTTTGAGCCAGTGGTTCAATTGCAAGCGCAAATAGTGATGGTGATAAGGGGCATCCCTGAGCTGTACCTCTGGATAATGTAATAGGTTTTGACAGGATTCCATTTGTATATACATAGGCCCTAGGGGACTTATATAAGGTTTTGATAATATTTATGAATGACGGTGGAAAGTTATAGGCTTCTAGGACCTTAAATAGAAAGGGCCATTCTAATCTATCAAAGGCCTTTTCTGCGTCAACCGCCATTAGAGTTAATCCAATTTTGTGTAACTTTGCGTATTGGGTAAGGGCTATACATGTTCTTGTGTTTGTTCTTAGGTCCCTATGTTGTATAAAGCCTGCTTGGTCATAGTGAATTAGGCTTGGCAGGATATCCAATAATCTATTATTTAGAATTTTAGTTATGATCTTTTTGTCGCAGTTCAACAAACTGATCGGTCTGTAATGAGAGGGAGTTTCACAAATTTTACCTGGTTTCGGAATCACTGAGATAGAGGCCTGGTACATTGTTTCTGGTAGACTGTTGTTTTTCTGCAAAGTGTTGATTACCTCTGTAAAAAGAGGGTCTATTTTAGTCCAAAACGCAGTGTAGAATTCTATAGGATAACCATCCATTCCCGGTGCTTTCTTCTTTGGAAAATTTTTTATAGCGTCAATGATTTCTGAACTGGATATGTCTTGATTTAGTTTCTCCACTTGTTCGAGGGATAGTCTTTTAAGATTGATTGAAGCTAGAAACAATGAAGGGTCCTGATTTTTCATTTCTGAAGTATAGAGTTTTTCATAGAATTGCTTAAATTGATCATTAATAGTCTGATTATTAGTGCATGTTCTGTTTGTAGTTTTGTCTTTTATAACTATATGTTGTTTCTTAAAGACTTTCTGTATTATTGAGGTCAAATGTTTACCTGATTTGTTTGCAGCAATATAATTCAATTTATTTGAGTTATATTTGAAATCATCAGCTTTCTTACTAAGAAAACCATCCAATTTTAATTTTGCCTCTTGTAGCTTTTTATATGTGTCCTTATTTCTTTGATTCTTATGTAACCTTTGCAGTGTCTTTATTTCATCTCTAATTATGTCCATTTCATTATCCAGTTCCACTTTCTTCCTTGATGCATATGCTATCATAATTCCTCTTATATAAGCTTTGAAACTGTCCCAAATTATATGAATCCCAGGTCTATCTTGGGGGTTTCCTCTGTTTATATTGGTTTCTATAAATAATTCAATATGGTTGTTGATAAATTTTACAAAGTCTGGGTCTGTAAGAAATTTTCTATTCATTCTCCAAATCCTATGTGACCTAATATTCTCTTTAGGGGACATTGTGCACGTGACTATAGCATGATCTGATATAACAATGTCACTTATGTCACTTGACAAAACCCTATCCAAACCGTTCTTTGAAGCAAATATATAGTCAATACGACTGTAGCTATTTTGGGGGTGAGAAAAAAAGGTATAGTCTATAGTATTAGGATGAAGGGTTCTCCATATATCTTGCAAGTCGTATCTAGAAAGAAAGTCCAAAAGTTTGGTTGGTGGGTTAGCCTTTCTTGATTTGGAAGAACTGTCCTGGGGGCTGAATATATTGTTCAAATCCCCAGCGAGGATAACTATTCCAGTTGGTGAGTTATCTAATAGAGTCTGTATTCTTTTTAAAAAAGACATATCAGATATTGGAGGTTTGTATATATTTACCAGGGTGTATAATTCTCCATGAAGTTCGCACCTAACTATTAAAAATCTACCAAATTTGTCTGAATGTTTTGAGACTAGCTTGAATGGTAATCTTTTATTAATGAGAATCCCCACCCCTCTACTTCTAGAAGTGAATGTTGCTTCAAAACCTTCACCAACCCATTGTCTCTTAAGGTACTCTATCTGCCCTGATTTAAAATGGAGTTCCTGTAAAAAGACAACATCTAAGGACATTTTCCCTAAGTGGTATAGGACCTTCTGTTTTTTGGTACCATCCTGTAGCCCATTCACATTCCAGGTGGCAAAACGAATAGTGTTTGAAACAGTTTGAGCCAATTTTTTATGAGTCATAGAGTAGTAATCTCATACTCATCACTAAGCCAGCAACATTCAATAAAGCCCAACATAAAATAAAAATAAAAATACAATAAATAATAAAACATTTAAACAACCATTCACACACACAAACAAATGCACCACTCCGTCTTTCTTCCTGAAAGACTACTTTTTTAGAGGGCATACTTTAACAAGGTCAACTGCCCCTTCCTTAGCATAAGGGTTTGATCTCTATATTTCTAAGAAAAACAAACGTAGGCTTAGATTGCACCAATGTACATTGTATTAATATTCCCGGTACCAAGCATATACAATATCACAATTGATTACAAAGGAACCACTTTCTGTACCCCTCCCACCCCTGCGTCCATCCCGCCCCCGCCCCTCTACACTCTATACCTTCATGCGCGCGCACACACACACACACACACACACACACACACACACACCTTGTCACACTTCTATTCATACAGGCACACCCACACAATCATCAGCACACACACACACACACATACATACACGCACCCTGCACATACACAGTCCTCACGCAGACACATATAGCCTGCCTCACTCTTATTCGTACAATCACACTCACACAAGCATCAACACGCACACAAGTATCACCGCACACAAGCATCAACACGCACACAAGTATCACCGCACACAAGCATCACCACACACACGCGCACACACAGCCTGCCACACTTCTATTCAGACAAACCCACTCACACAAATATCAACACGCCCACAATCACCACCACACACACACACCTCACACATGCAGGCCAGAGAGATAGAGAGAGAGAGAGAGAGAGAGAGAGAGAGAGAGAGAGAGAGAGAGAGAGAAACAAATAGTCAAAAACAAAGCTAGTATTTAGTAACAAAGCATGGAAGAATAAAGTGGAACATCTGACACTTTTTTTTCACTCAAGTCATTGCCAACTCAATTTCTGGTCAGTCCATCAAGTATGTCGCATTTCTTCATTTCATAAAGGGAGAAAAGTAAAAAATAATAATAACAAGAAGGGTGATAATAATAATATTTCTTCCCCCGTCATGTTCCCTTCAGTTTTTAAGCAATCAACAAAAAACAAAAAAAAACAAACATAGAGTAGGCGGGGAAAGATAATAAGTAGAGGTAGAGAGAAAAATATAGCGTCCCTTGTTACTTTCCAACTGGATGAGATCTGTAAAATTGATAGAGAAAGGAAAAAAAGATAATACGACCTCATTCAGATCCCTCCTTTAGTTCTCAAATCCCTTAACGTTAGTCCGAGACTGTCCCCAGGGAAATCGATGGGTATCTTTTGCAGATCTCCTGCTTAGCTTCCTGCAGAGTCGAAAATCTCAGTTCATCCTCTCCAATAAAGACTAATAGCGTTGCTGGGTGCTTCATTTTTGTTGTGATGTCCAGTTCATGTAACTTTTCTCGTAATGGCCAGAAAGCGTCTCGTTTCTTTCGCAGTTGCACTGAGATGTCTGGAATAATCCGGTACTTACGAGTGTTTGGCATGCTCTCTTCCGATTGACTTGTTTGACTTCTTGTGTTTGCTTTAGTAGCTTTCAGGATCTGTAATTTAGTTTGCAGACGTTGAACACGGAAAATAATGCCCCGCGGGTAGCGTGCTTGTTCCTGAAGTGGCCCAAGCCTGTGTGCTTTTTCAATGTCGGTCTTCTGCAGCACTAGGCCCCACTCGGTCTGTAGTAACTCCACTAAAAAGGGAATCATTCCCTTACCGCTCTCTGATTTTTCTGGGACATTCAACAGTTTAAGATTTTTCTCGCGCTGTCTGTTCTCAAGGGCGTCGATATGTTCCAAAGCTTCTTGGAGGCTTTTTTGAAGTTGACCAATTAAGTCTTGATGTTCACTCAGCTGGGTAGCATTGGTGTGTATTTCCCCCTTCATACCCTCCAGTTTGTTATCAATCGAATCCACTCTAGTCGAAAGGGATGATACAATCGTGTTCGTTGATGTCTGTAGAGTCAAAAGTTTATCTAGTTTTGACTCCAAGTCGTCGAAACGCGCTGCGTTTGATGCCGGCATGTCTTCAGTTTGAGATCTTGTTTTAACGTTGCCGCGAGCCATACACTTGAGTTTGCCAACTCGTACCGGGTAGCCTGGACTGGCCTACCTTCCGTGATAAAACTTGATTTAAGTTCAGTACATCAGATCTTTCGTACTTGGCGTTAATATCAGTCTTACACTTTTTGTTGCAACTCCATATGCATTAAATCAAGTTAATTTTAGATCAATTACCCTTACGCGACCAGGAGCTCTAACCCCTCCGACCTCTCACGTCGCGCATGCTCAGTCAACCCACCCCACGTGTTTGTCTTGAATTATACGGATTCGTTTGTTTGGCAGTTGTCAGCAAACTGAAACACGAGACAGATATACAGGTGCTGGTCATAAAATTAGAATATCATGAAAAAGTTGATTTATTTCAGTAATTCTATTGAAAGAATCAAACTAGCGTTATGTATACATCCATTCCACATAGATGGATGTATTTCAAGTGTTTATTTCTTTTAATTTGATAATTATAATGGAAAAATAATGGAAAAACCCAAATTCGGTATCTCAGAAAATTAGAATATCACTTAAGACCAATACAAAAACAGCATTTTTAGAAAGATTAAGTCAACTGAAAAGTGTCATCATGAAAAGTATGATTATGTACAGCACTCAGTAAGTAGTTGGAGCTCCTTTTACGTAAATTACAGCAGCAATGTGGCATGGCATGGAGTCGATCAGTCAGTGGCAATGCTCAGGTGGTACGAGAGCCCTGGTTGCTCTGATAGTGGCCTTCAGCTCTTCTGCATTGTTGGTTCTGGTGTCTCACATCTTCCTCTTCACAATACCACATAGATTTTCTATGGCCTATGGTCAGGTGGGTTTGTGGGCCAGTTAAGAACAGGGATACCATGGTCTTTTTCCTTTATAATCATCAAATTAAAAGAAATGAACACTTGAAATACATGCGTCTGTGTGAAATGGTTTCATATATAATGCAAGTTTCATTTTTTTAAATAAAATTACTGAAATAAATAAACTTTTTCATGATATTCTAATTTTATGACCAGCACCTGTACAGTAAAACATTTGTTATAGGCTGTGAAATTGCGGTCGTTACTTGCAGTTTCGCAACTCTAGCACTGGGTTTTGTGCTTATGCGTGGTCAGAGATGTGCGTATATTTAAGCTCATTTCTAAGATCAAGTACAAGTTCCTAAATAGCACACTTTGAGCAGGAATGATCGTACGCACCCTTTACACACAGATCTGTGCTTAAGTACGGTTGATAAATGAGCCCCCAGGAGTGTGTGTGTGTGTGTGTGTGTGTGTGTGTGTGTGTGTGTGTGTGCACCCTTTACGCACAGATCTGTGCTTAAGTACGGTTGATAAATGAGCCCCCAGGAGTGTGTGTGTGTGTGTGTGTGTGTGTGTGTGCACCCTTTACGCACAGATCTGTGCTTAAGTACGGTTGATAAATGAGCCCCCAGGAGTGTGTGTGTGTGTGTGTGTGTGTGTGTGTGTGTGTGTGTGTGTGTGTGTGTGCACCCTTTACGCACAGATCTGTGCTTAAAGGAGGAAATCCTGTCAATTTTCAACAAGAGCTCTATTGCTCAAGCTACTTGAGATTAGCCAATACTGAAGACGCAAGACATTTTGGTCTAACCATATAGGTTTCCTTGAACAGAGAATAAGCCCTGACCGTTAACCCAATGGGGCAAGTTTTCAAAACTGTGTTTACAGCATTTAAACATGCTCCAAATATCACCTCAAAAGTTATGCAACATCATCAGACACATTACAACACAGAACTGTATTGTGTATGGCAACAAATGGCTGGGAAAGTGGTTAAAACTGTGAGCTTATGCAAGCAGCCCAATATTGTTTGTTTACAAAACGGTTTTGTAAACACTGCATATAAACACAATTTTAAGCACTTTGTTAG
The DNA here is from genome assembly GCA_027497455.2 of Sardinella longiceps. Classification (NCBI taxonomy): domain Eukaryota; kingdom Metazoa; phylum Chordata; class Actinopteri; order Clupeiformes; family Clupeidae; genus Sardinella; species Sardinella longiceps. Next base: position 8,526 of record JAODXP020001544.1, on the reverse strand, counting down.
ACATTTGTAGTCATAAACACTACAGAGGTGTGTTGTAATGTGTCTGATGATGTTACATAGCTTTTGGGGTGACATTTGGTGCATGATTTGATGCTGAAAACTGTTTTGAAAACTTGCCCCATTGGGTGAACTGTCAGGGCTTACTCTCTGTTCAAGGAAACCTATATGGTTGGACTAAAATGTCTTGCATCTTCAGTATTTGCTAATCTCTAGTAGCTTGAGCAATAGAGCTCTTGTTGAAATTTGACAGGATTTCCCCTTTAAGTACGGTTGATAAATGAGCCCCCAGGAGTGTGTGTGTGTGTGTGTGTGTGTGTGTGTGTGTGTGTGTGTGTGTGTGTGTGCACCCTTTACGCACAGATCTGTGCTTAAGTACGGTTGATAAATGAGCCCCTAGGAGCCTGTGAGTGTGTGTATTCAATTTAAATACCAGGTGTGTGTGTGTGTGTGTGTGTGTGTGTGTGTGTGATTGTGTTAAAGCTAAATTACTACAAATCCTCCTCCAAACACGTACACACACACACACACACACACACACACACACACACACACACACACACACACACACACACACACTCATAGACACACACACACACATACACAGGTGTATCTATTTCCATTGATGTTATAGTCAGGACTGTTTGGAAGGAGGCGTTGGCTGATTTTGCATAAAGAACATCTAGTTCCTGTTAGTTTGTTTAGATAAAGCAGACTAATATAGACAGCTGCACCAGTCCCAGCAGCATCACTCTCTCAGAGACAACCAGCACAACCACAAGAGGAGCAACTCCAGAGCTGACTGACAGGTAAGGGACCCACTTTATATCATTAAAGAAAACAAACTTAACTAATAGTTATCCTAATATCACCAAAGAGAAAATACTAAACTATTGTCAATGTCAAATGTATTGATAAAGCCCTGTATACACAACTGCATTCAACCAAAGGGCTGTAAAAAAAAGAAAAAGACATATTACACAATACAATATTACACAAAAATAGACAAAAACAAAACTTATCTAACTTCATATTTTTTTTAAGAGAAAACTGAAAAGAAAAATAAAAGCAATTAAACTTCATCAGGTGAAGCATGTTGAGAAGAGAATAAGGATAAAAAAGAATAAAAAATGTATCATAGTGGGGGCACTGCTCAGTGGGCTAGTGTGTCATACCATAAATCCGGGGACCAGAGTTTGATTCCGACCCGAGGTCATTTCCCCATCCCCACCCCTCTCTGTCTCCCACTCATTTCCTGTCACACTCTCTACTGTCCTATCCAAGTAAAGCCCTAAAGCCCTAAAAATATATTTTTAAAAAAATAATAATGTATCATAGTGGAGCACAACTGACTAATTTGAAGATTGTCAGTAAAATCAAAGCAAAATAGCATCTTGCAGTATATACATGTAGCTTTATTTACATTTTGTTATGTGCATGAAAGAAAGCACATTTTCTGTGGAATCACCCTTATATTGAACATTCACAGATAATTTCCCCTATAGTGCATTCACAGATAAGTTGCCCTATTATACATTCACGACAAATTGCCACTATAATGTACATTGACAGACAAACGGCCTCATATATTGTACAGTGACAGAAAAATGGTCAGCATTGAAGGGAAAAAACTATCCATGAGAACTGTAGGTGCCACATAGTGCGATAGCTCCCTCTGGTGTTAGGCTTATGTAACAGCAACACAAAATGGTACTGAACATCTCACACACACATGTACACAAATTATCACATATGGCATGGCAGATATACACAAATGTTTATTCCCTCTATAGTTCATTAAACAAGGTAATTTCTCTATAAACTCTAAATTGAACTTACACATTTTTGAACACATGAGGTATTTGTGAGTAGCACTTTGTTGTATCTTATCCATTGTGGTTGTTGCTGCTATTGTTTTTGCCATACATGCATAGAATAAGATATGTGTAGTTTTTTACATATTATATGTGTCTTACTGCTTCTATTCTTTAGCAATATTTTTTCTTGTTCAGCACTATGGTTCAAAACCTGTTTTTTTAATGTGCTATAGACATACAGTAGATGACTTAATTCTGTGTGTGTGTGTGTGTGTGTGTGTGTGTGTGTGTGTGTGTATGTGTGTGTTAGTGTGTTTGTGTGTGTGTGTGTATGTGTGTGTGTATGTGTGTGTTAGTGTGTTTGTGTGTGTGTGTGTGTGTGTGTGTATGTTAGTGTGTGTGTGTGTGTGTGTGTGTGTGTGTGTGTGTGTATCTTAGTGTGTGTGTGTGTGTGTGTGTGTGTGTGTGTGTGTGTGTGTGTGTGTGTGTGTGTGTGTGTGTGCATCTGAGCATCAGTGACTCCAGCTGTAATTGATTTTCTCTCTTCAGCCCTTCAGTCATGATTCTACTGCTCATTACCACACTGCTCGCATCAGGTAAGTGTGTGTGTGTGTGTGTGTGTGTGTGTGTGTGTGTGTGTGTGTGTGTGTGTGTGTGTGTGTGCATGTGTGTGTGAGTGAGTGAGTGAGTGAGTGAGTGTGTGTGTGTGTGTGTGTAATCATCTGTGTCCTCTCTCCTCTCAGGTGTGTGCAGTCTCTCCTCCTCTGTGCCACGTCAGTTCCATGTGGTGAAGGGACAGAAGACCTGGACAGAAGCTCAGCAGTACTGCAGAGAGAAGTTCACTGACCTCGCCACCATAGACAACATGGCAGAGATGGAGACGGTGAAGAGTCTGATCCAGGAAGCAGGTGTGAAGAATACTTGGATTGGGCTGAAGCAGGGAAGGTGGCAGTGGTCTCTGGATGGCATCCAAAATAAAGAACATTTCTGGGCTTTTTTGGAATCGCAACCTGATGGACAAGGTTCAGGTCAGACAAATGAAGGTGCCTATTGTGTGGTGCAGAAGACAGAACGGTTCAGAGGAGCCTGGTTTGACCAGAGTTGCAGTGAGACCTGGCCCTTCATCTGTTATGATGGTGAGAATCCACCATCTTTTATTCACAACAAAATCTGCAGAAGCCAATAGTATCAGATTTCATCAAGGGTTTAATGTAGTAAAGCCAATAATGTAATATCTTACCAAAAGTGAAATTAATATTTCATAATAATGTTGGGTTTACTGTAGTAAAGCTAGTAATGTAATATCTTACCAGAAGTGAAATTAATATTTCATAATAATGTTGGGTTTACTGTAGTAAAGCCAATAATATAATATCTTACCAAAAGTGAAATTAATATTTCATAACTAGAAGAGCGCTCAGAGAATGCAGACCTCCGCCAAGATAATGTGGTCATGGTGTTCTGGATCACCGATCGCCACCAAAATTGAATCAGTTCTTAATTGTCCCTATACACGTTGTCTAAAAATTTCATCCAAATCTATGCAGTAGTATTTTCGAGTTAACTTGCACACAAACAGACACACACACAGACAGACACACGCCAGCGAAAACATAACCTCCCTTGGCGGAGGTAATAATGTTGGGTTTAATGTAGTAAAGCTAATAATGTAATAGCCTGCTAATAGTGTAATTAATATTTTATATGTTGGGTTAAATGTAATAGCCTGCTAATAGTATAATTCATATTTTATATGTTGGGTTTAATGTAATAAAGCCAATAATGCAATAGCTTACCAATAGTGAAATTAATATTTCATAATAATGTTGGGTTTAATGTAATAGCCTGCTAATAGTGTAATTTATATGTGTAGCCTGGTCAGAACCAAACCCTCAAAATACGCATCGTTTCGTATTAGATACTGAGATGTCTGCTATTGAGTAACGATTGCTTGTTGGAGATGTTTAAATTCAAAACACATTGGATGGATCAGCCCTTGACAAATCATAATATAAAATAGGAATATTATTTCTCGAGGATTAACTGATTACCCAGGATGAGTAATCTTATTGGTTATTAACTGCTGCAATCTAAGGTCATTAATTCTCTCAGCTAATGACTCTGCCCTTCAGTAACTGTATTGCAGTATTGGCAAGTTATTACAATGTAATTAATTACATTATTGGTTGTATTAGAGTAAAACAACTGAAATGATCAGTTATTGAAAGTAATCTTATTGGTTGTTATCAACTGCTGCAATCTAAGGTCATTAATAAGGTCAATAATTCTCTCAGTAATTCATGCATCCAATTTGTTATTACCTCATGTATACTCATATTGGTTCAAACTGACTCATGAATAAATTGGGGAAACAGAAAGTCAACTGTGCTGCTGATTCCCAGTTAACCATGACACACCTGCATTACCACAGGGGGAAACTCCAAGCATCCGTATGTGCTGGTTAAAGAGGAGAAGACCTGGGCAGAAGCTCAGAGATACTGCAGAGAGAAACACACAGACCTGGCCAGTGTGAGGGACTTCACAGAGTTCAATCAGATAGAGAAAGTTAGAGGAGATAAGGATGTCTGGATTGGCCTCTATAGAGCCTGGGAGTGGTCAGATGGCAGCAACTCCTCGTTCCGCAACCTGTACAGAACTAGACGTCCCTATAATAAGGATGTGGCGTGCACTGAGATTGAAGGAGGGGATCATGAGTGGAATGATGCAGACTGTGCCTTTCCTAAGAATTTCATCTGCTATGAAGGTGAGTCACTTCCCCTCTTCTCTGCTAGATGGGAATTCAGTCCCAAACAACAGTATGTGCAGATAGGAGAGAGGAGATCTTTCTTCCCTGGTTTTAAATAAAACTAATTCAAAACATTGGAAATATTCTCAGGGGACAACTTTGCAAGAATGGAAGGGTTTGCTTAAAGGGGCCCTATTACACCAATTTTTACTTTCAGTAATTTAATTTATTATTTTCATAATTTCATATAGTTTATTTATGTTAGTGATGAATTCAGAGAGAATACGTCATATCCAAACGGAAACCTATTTCAATTACATTGGGCCAGACTGTATGACATAGTCAACTGTGACGTCCGCCACATGACAGAGGGAATAAACAAAAAGTAAGCGTCCATCTTGCTCTCTTGGGAGTGGGACGCTCTAACCAACTGAGCTATAAAAGCCCGAGCTTCTAACTCAGCTGAAGCGCCCATGGAATTGGGTGATGAGGATTTACACGTGCTGCCGCCACGCTAGCCGAGCTAGCTGGCTTCCGTTACACATACAGGCCGATCCCCATTGAAGCAGAGTGCCTGACGACCAGGCAAACTGGGGTTCATGGACTATGAGCCCAACACAACCGGATCATGAGAAGTGGTGAGCCAGAAGTGTATGGTCGGAGGTGGAGGAGGACAGTCGGAGGTGTTTATCCTGTGTTGTGTGTGTATGTGTAAAGGAAATAGTGACACTCGGAGGTGTTTATCCTGTGTTGCGTGTGTGTGTGTGGATGTGTGTGTGTGTGTAAAGGAAATAGTGACACTCGGAGGTGTTTATCCTGTGTGTGTTGTGTGTGTGTTGTCCCCAGATGTCCCCAAACAGGCAAAGAAGAGGCAGATGGTGAGAGTGAAGTTTCCAGTAGACTCTCACGTGAACATGTGTGTGTGTGTGTGTGTGTGGGTATGGGTGTGTGTGTGTGTGTGTGTGTGTGTGTGTGTGTGTGTTTGTCCCCAGATGTCCCCAAACAGGCGAAGAAGAGGCAGATGGTGAGAGTGAAGTTTCCAGTAGACTCTCACGTGAACATCAGTGACCCAGCTGTGCAGAAGGCTATCCTACAGCAGGTCAGTGTGTGTGTGTGTGTGTGTGTGTGTGTGTGTGTGTGTGTGTGTGTGTGTGTGTGTGTGTGTGCGTGCGTGTGTGTATGTGTGTGTGTATGTGTGTGTGTGTGTGTGTGTGTGTACATCAGTGATCCAGCAGGAGGCATCCTACAGCGAGTCAGTGAGTCTGTGCTGACTGTGAGCTTTTTAGAACTTAATAATGACAATGATCATATTTGTTTTAATTACTTAATAATAATCATATTTGTTTTAATTACTTAATAATAATCATATTTATTTTCATCACTTAATAATAATCATATTTATTTTCATCACTTAATAATAATCATATTTGTTTTTATCACTTAATAATAAGAATATGTATTTTAATAACTTCAAAACAATCCTTTTTGGTTTTAATAACTTCATAACACACCATTTGTTTTAATAGCTAACAATCTCATTTGTTTTAATAACTTAATAACAATGATATTTGTTTTAATAACTACATAATAATCCTATTTGTTTTTTCATCAAATATACTCTAGATTTGAAAAGGCCCCTGCATGTCTACTGGCTTTTGTTTGCTACCATTCCTTCTTTCCTATGCTGTTAACAAAATGTGTTTTGGTGTGTGTGTGTGTGTGTGTGTGTGTGTGTGTGTGTGTGTGTGTGTGAGTGTCATATATTCTCTTTTCTTTCTATTATTATTATTATTATTATTATTATTATTATTATTATTATTAATGTGCCCTTCTCTGGCACAATGCATTAAATGGTGAATTGGGATTCATATTTGAACTCTTGTGTAATAAAAGTTGAATCCATTCTATTGTACCATCAGACTTCATGTCAGTTTGGCCCTAACTGGAAAGTCAATAAGCTGTTGCTCAATATTGACTGTTTTGTGTCTGCTTGGCAGTCTTGGAAAACGCTGGTCTACAATCCAAATGGTTCTGCTGGTCACATACTTAAGACGCTGAGGACGGCATAGGCCAAATGACGCGTCCGTCTTGACATGTCATTTAAAAAAGTAGTTAAGAGTTAAAGCTTGAACAGTCAGTATTTCCTTTTTAACATTCAGTATTTTATTCCCTTTGTTTTACACACCCAAACCCTCTTTTTATGTTAATTGAGTTGAGTGCTCCTTTCTCCCTCACACACTAAAAGAAGAAGGCATGTCTGTGTCCAGTGTGTTAGTCCATGGTGGTGAGAGGCGGTTCTGACTGACTGACTGACACACACTAAAATAAACAGGCATGTCTGTCTAACTGACTTGGGTTCTGTTGGAATCACACACTAAAAGAAACAGACATGTCTGTCTGACTGACTTGGGTTCTGTTGTCCAGATTCAGCAGAGACTGAGGGATTCGGGGATGTCAGCAGATGCCAAACTGACCTGGAGGAAGCAACCGGATGGACAGATCTTCCATGAGGAGAAGGAGGACAAGAAAGAAGAAGGGAGGAAGAGGAAGAAGAGAGATGAGTTTTAAACACTCTGTTGTTTGTGTGATGTATGAAGTGTGTAACCTGGTAGATGGACACACTGACAGCAAACACACACATAGGTCACTAAACTGAGTGCTAAACAGGTCTAGTTGCTCTTTCCAAGAGAGCTCATTCTAATCATGTCAACCCATTAAGCAACTATCACACACCATTCCACTTTTATAGCTTCTTATTAACAACATTTATGTTATATTCTCTCTTTACAGACACTAATCGGTTGAGCTTCTACAGCTTAGCCTCTGTGTGCTTGGGCAGCTGTGTGTTTGTTTGGTTGTGTGTGTGTGTGTGTGTGTGTGTGTGTGTGTGACTGTGACACCTCTTTAGTCAGCTAATTGTGTTTGCCAGTGTGTCATCAAAAGTGTACACCAATATGCTTAGAAATCTCCTGTCTCTCATCAGTGACACAAAACACACACACACACACACACACACACACACACACACACAAAACCACAAACACACACTACACTTGTGACAAGAATCTTGTCCCAGATACCTCCTGGGCAGTGATGAAGGTTTGCTTGTAAACGGTGGATTAAGCTGTGGAGTCCAAGAAGTCAACCTGTGGGATCCACGTTATTAGTTTTCTTAGTTTAGTTTGGCTGTATTTGTAGTCTATATATGAACTGTTCTTTTATTACATAAACTACATAAACTTTTATATAACATAAACTTTATTAATCAAACGTTGTACAAAGGGTTCAGCAGTCTAATCATATATGATAGGATAACCTGAACCCAGGATCTATATACAGAAATGTTACATTGTGTTTGATTAAATGTATTGCTCCTGTTCAATAAACTGCAATGACTGAAGTTAAAAACAAGGGTCGTACATCCACGTGTTATTATATCAAGTAACCAGTAGAGGGAGCATGTGAGTAGTGAGTTCACTCTCATGGCAGGAGTAGCTGCATATTGTGTCATGTATAGCAGTCAAGTTGTAATTTTACACAAAAGTCAGTAGTACCTTATTCAGCAGTAGTAGTAGCAGGTAGTACATTATTCAGCAGTAGTAGTAGCAGTAGTACATTATTCAGCAGTAGCAGTAGCAGTCATTATTCAGCAGTAGTAGTAGCAGTAGTACATTATTATGATAACAGTAGCAGTAGCAGTAGTACCTTATTTAGCAGTCATTGGTATGGTGATTGTGTTGTCACAGTATGATGTTGACAAAAATGTCATGGGCCCTCTAGTAGAGTGGTGATGTCATTGCCCTTTTGTCAGGATCACCAGTTCAAGAGGCGTTTCTGCCATGCAATTTGTCAGTGGGCTAATCAGTGCAGAAAATACTTTAGAGATGTGAATGTGTGTGGTGGAACAGAGTTAAGGAACATGGCTACTGTGTTATACTTTATGTGTATGTATCAGACAGAATGGGT
>JAODXP020001541.1:0-22984 GCA_027497455.2 Sardinella longiceps | reverse complement strand
GAGACTGTTGAGGAGACACAATTGTGCACAGCAAGAGATTAGTAAATTAGTTTGATTTTCTCACATTCAGCATCAAATTTTAATCTTTGGGCTTGTCTTGAATTCAGAGTATTAATCTTGTTCTATCAATTTTAAGATTTATCTACTTTCATAATATTGAGGCAGAGTTGTATGGAAAAAATATAACCTATTTCAGTATTATAAAACTTACTCAGATAATACAACAAGATATAAACAGATTTCATATCAAATAAGCTACATTGTAGAGAGAAAAGTATTCGGACCTGATGGCAGTTATAGGGAGAAAATGATTTGATTCGGTTCAAACAATAGTTCTGAATTAAGACCAATACAATGGCTAGCTTCCTACACAAGCAGATTCATCTGTGGATATGTGATAAAGAGCATGTTTTATGTTCTTTACTTCCTTTACCTACACATTCCTGCTTGTCTTTTAGCGCCATAGCACAGGGATGGCTACACACCTTCAACCGGCAACATTTTGATAAGATTGTGTGAGGTTTTGCACCGCTTGAAATGAAAATGAATCATTATGGGGCGATGGTGCCACAGTTGGTAGAGGTGCCGTTTGGCAACCGGAGGGTTGCAGGTTCGAGCCCCACTCCGCCTGAACCTATCGAGGTGTCCTTGAGCAAGATACCTAACCCCAAATTGCTCCCGGGGAGCAGGTCGGTGCCTTGCATGGTTGCCTCTGCCACCGGTGTGTGAATGGTTGAATGTGAGGTATACATTGTAAAGCGCTTTGAGTGCTCGTAGGAACAGAAAAGTGCGATATAAATACAGTACACTTTTTTTTTTTTTTTTTAATTATTATTATTGCTTACTGTATGCTTGTTCACAGCATTAGAGATTTACTGTGTTATAAGCAAACATTGTCTGTCACTGAGGTAGACATTTTGGCAGAGGTTATACAAATTACTCTAACAAAGTAATGAAGTTACAAGTAGGCTATTTCCAGTGCTAAAAGCAGTGCAGTGCACACATCAGTTCTCATTGCGGGCCTGACATGTTTCACACATGCAGACTGCAAACACAGGAACATGTAGTCTGCTGTCAGTTAGTGGGAAGATGGTGTGAAACCTCAAACTGGTTTAAATAGCCTGCATACAGAAAAGAGCAGACGCCTCAGTCATCTGCATATGTACTTTCCTCTCTTTTCATCTCACAGTACATTGGAAAATAGAGTGACTGACAGACTGTGAGCTTAGATCCCTTCTCGAAAATCAGCTCCTGACCTGGGAAATTGATCTGCCTGGTTGAATCAATGAATGAGTGAGTAGTTGACAGTAGGACTTGAGCTAATCTGTAAATGCAGTATGGGAATAGAAACGGCTGTAAAACTGAATTAATGAGTGAATGAATGGCACTTCCATTTGCGTCTGTGTGGGACTTGTAGAGCGAGTTTGCAAGCAGAATCAGCTGCCCAATGGACCAAATAGTGCTGAGAAGACTTAGCCTGGCAGGCCATCCTATATCATTAAAATATATAGTCTAGCATCGAGAGATGAACTAAACTCAATCATGGGTGGAACAAGGCTATTATCTTTCAAAAGTTTATGGCCAATCGGAGGAATGGACAAAATGTTAACACCAATTCAAAAGGCCGTTGTGTTCGGCGAAGCTCACCCTAAACACATAGAGCGTTATGATGCGTTAGATGTCCCCAACGGCGTCATCCAATCAAATTTTCTATGGCTTACTACTAGACCGTCTTTTGGATGAGACGTTAAACCGAGGTCCTGACTCTCAGTGGTCATAAAAGATCCCATGACACTTGTCGCAAAGAGTAGGGAGTTTCCCGGTGTCCTGGCTAAAGTCCCAACCTGGCTCATTCAATCTGGCCTCCTAATCATCCCCCCACTGTAATTGGCTCATTCATCCCTTCTCTCCTGTCCCTTCCCTCACTCTCCACCTCAAGCTGGTGTGTGGTGAGCGTTCTGGCGCCGACTGTGATGGCTGCCGTGCATCACCCAGGTGGGTGCTACACATTGGTGGTGGTTAGTGAGGTCCCCCTTCCACTGTAAAGCGCTTTGGATCAACTGTGTTAAAATGAGCTGTGTTAAAATGCGCTATATAAATACAATTGACTTGAATTGACTAGACGTACAGGCTGAGAAAATGTATTTGCCGCCACTGGGGTATGTCTAGATTTCTAGGCTAGAAAAGACTTCCTGGGGCCCTTGAAACTCTTCATCGTTTTACTCGAAATCATGTGACAGACTGAAAGACACAGCAAAGAGACATCCTCTCCTCCTCTCTTTCCTGTGTCAGCACAATCAGCAAAGAGACATATACGTATACTCCCCCCTTAAAGTGGCTTTCACTTGTCTGCAACTGAACTGTGGTTCCTGTGGCTAACTTCTAAGACTTGAAAGCTTCTAAGGCATGTAGATTCTATTCTTATTTGGTTCAAACAGAAAATAGAGTTTCCTTTATAGTTGATTGCTAATTCTAATGTTGAAATTTTCTTTTTTATGACCAGCATTTGTTTTCTTAGCAAATGAATGACCTCAGTTTAGGCTGAAGATAGAGGAGATAACGCTAATGAAGGTATACAGTTCATGTTGATTGGTTGAAGGCTACATCAGAATAACCAATTGGGTGGAGTGTGATGAATTTTTAGCCTATAGCATTTAACTCAGGGAATGTATGATGTATGATAATGCAAAGTATGAAAGGTAGCACTTGAACTGCAGAGATCATGATTGAAAACCAGCCGTAACAAAACCAAATTTAAGAAGAAGAGGCAATTGAAAAATCTTTATATAAACATCTATAGTCTACCATCGATTGGGAATGGGTGAAAGCAATGCACATAAGAAAAAATGGGTGTCAACCCTGAGAGATCAATTTCAGAACAGTCCTCTTGCTTCCAGTTCAGTCTTCAGCTTCATACTGCTGGGCCTGGAGAAGTTGGTGGAGGTGGAGTTTGAGTGTCCTTGCAATCCAACATGGAACGCACTTTATTGTGCCGGACTTTTCCTCATCCCAGCATTCATGGCTTTTGTATTCATGCTGCTTATTCAAAGAACCATCGGCAATAGAAAAATCATAAACAAACTGATCTCCTGCATCATCCCAGCGATGGTCTGGCTGGAGTTGCTGTTCTTCGATGGAAAGTACTTTGTGTGTGGAATGACAACGTGGATGGGGAGGTTTACTAATATTGACAAGACGCTTCATCAAAAGTGGTGTAAACCCATGAACAACGGAACAGACCTCGAAAACAGTGAAAAGGAAATGCATAATTCGAAGATATACTATATTTGGTCTCAGGTGAGGATGTGTATTGTGGTCACATTTTAGGTTATAGAAGTTATGACAGTTTGCCTAATGCCAACTCCAACTTAATGCAATAACACCAGTATGTGGTAACTTGCTGCCGAAATGTAGTGTATTTTTAGTTTGTGATGATGTACATATTTTGTAAAAATGTACAGATTTCGTTACAGTCGCTGCATTTTGTAATAAAGTGTATGACCGCAATATGTAAAGAATTTCCCATCTATAGTGTAATAACTATAATATCTAGTATATTGCAAACTCATTGTGTAACTTCAGATGCAGCAATTATTACAAAATGCATAAATTATAACATAATGGAGTGAAAATTACATATGGTTATCACCCGGTGGAATGGAATACTGTTTTCTGATTGGCTGTCAGGGTGTCCGTTATTTCTAGATAACAGGACACCTGAGGCATTGTTGGGTTAAAAAAGTTTCACCAGCATTCTATGTCAAAGCTCTTTAGAATGCAGCCTTGCGGATCTTCTTTCATATGAAAATAGTACCCCAACCGAACAGGATAACTTCTTTCTAAACGGAGCCCGTATTTCTTTTATGTTTTAAACACTTGCTTACCATCTATACGTTTTAGTTGCAACCGGGTGATAAGCGGGATGACGGCCTTCGAGGTGTCCCGATATAAGAAAAATATGGGCTTCGCCGTCGGGCTGTTCTTCGCCTTCGTGTCGTCCATTATTTTGCTGATATCGGGACACCTTGGCGGCCGTTATCCCGTACTTACTATAATGCTGCGTTATTGCATTATAAGTTGGGTCAACTAAAATGTCCTGGGCTAACTGTACGTTCACACCAAGGGCTACTAGAGCACACGTCTTTAGTAGCTCTTGGTGTTAACGTCCAGTAATTCTCATTGTGTGTCCCATGTCAGATCATAGGCATGGCTCTTCTCCTCCTCCTGTTTGTGGGACTGGTAGTGCATGTGATCAGACAGTACTGTAAAGACCCAAACGCCCAGGAGGCCGAGGGACAGGCTCTCACACAAACTGATGGCATAGAGACTGGGACCTCAGGAACTAATGACATAGACACTGGGACCACAACAACTGATGGCAGAGAGACGGGAACCCCGGGAACTGATGACAGAGAGACTGGGACCGGAACCATATGGAACTGCTGGAACTGGAAGTCATTTAATCTGGCCCCCTAATCACCCCCCTCTGTAATTGGCTCATTCACCCCAACCCCCCCCCCCCAGAATATCCCATTTACCAAACAAAAACATCCTAAAGCATTATCAGTATTCACAAACATGTTCTGTCCATCCCTTTTTCTCATAAATAAATGTATTTTCTCTTACAAGACTCAATCATGGTCTTTTTTCACATACAATTTTGCTTTCTCTTTTAAGATCTGGCTTTAAAAGCTATTCTTATCATCTTTCACAGTTTGTGGTTCCAGGGTCTACTCATGTTTCAGGCTAAAATCTGCAAAGAAGCAGTGGGGAGACATTTCTTAAAGCAGTGATAGGTAAATCCTTTGAAAAACAAAATGAGAAACTAGACAAACACACTCACTGATTTGAACAATAACGTTGAATGAAAGAAATTATTTTTGAGACTGTGAATTATTATTCTATTTCAATGGAGGTGTGCAAACGTGGGCTTACTAATATAGATGCTTCATCAAAAGTGGTGTAAACCCATGAACAACGGATCAGACCTGGAGAACAGTGAAGAGGAAATGCATAAATCGAAACTATACTATATTTGGCATACATAGCCATAGCCTGCCCATAATATGGCTGTTAAACCGTATTCATGGCCTGGAGACAGTCTTCTGGGGCGGGTTTACATCAGTAAATAGACTACCGACCAATAAGCTAAACTGATTAAACGAGCTGTCCAATCGTTTCAAACCAGAACTCAACCCCACCCCCCATTACAAATAAACGGCAGTATTATGGGCGGCCTATGTCAGGCTAGTAGGGAAGAGGCTCTTTTGCTGTTTATTCATACAAAAACATGTTGAGCAATGGAGTGAAAATGTGCACTGTTGTCAATTTGCCAGGTTACTGCGTATAAATTACTAATGCTGTGTTATTAGGCTACATAATAAGTTTGGCCAATTAAAATGTCCTGGGCTAATTCTCATTGTATGTCCGATGTCAGATCATAGGCATGGCTATTCTCGTCCTCTTCTTTGCAGGACTGGTAGTGCACGTGGTTAGACTGTACTTCTGTAAAGAGCCGCACAACCAGGAGTCTGAGGAAGAAGTCTCTCAGAGGACGTGCTGCTGGCAGAGACTGCGACCAATTCATCTGTTTGGGTGGGACAATGGTTACCTCACTCATGTCAGATGTAGCGCTACGCGCGAACATCTGATCCTCCGCGATAGACGATTTATTTCAGGAGCCAGAAATCCTTGAATCTAACTGGACAAACGGCTTGTCCATCAATTTAATTGACGTACACTTCAGCCAACCACATCGAAACCAACCGATGACGCTGGTTACGTTTGTTGGATTGGTTGAATTCAAAACAGTTGCTTCTTCGCTACGTCACACCCTCTACAGCAGCCAGCAGCCCTGATTGGTCCGGTTAGGAAATATTGGGCTTGAAATCCCTCCCAATGGCATCAACATCAGATCGTTGCGCGGAGGCCTTACGAAAGTTACGTAGCGCATCATCTGACGTGAGTGAGGTAAGGACAATGGTGGAAACAGATCAGCTTTTGGTTCATCTTTTATTCACAAGTTACACACACACACACACACACACACACACACACACACACACACACACACACACACAAGGGTTGCCACCTGTGTCTGACAAAAAATGCTGTAAATTTTGACCATCGAATCAACATTTTTGTTTGTAAGCAACGGCGCCATTCGCACATCTAACCCAAGATAAAAATCACCCAATTGTATAGCTCTACACACACACATACACACACACACACACACACACACACACACACACACACACACACACACACACACACAAATAGAACACCAGGCTTTGCTAAGCTGCTATCTCTATCAGTGACTGGGATACACAGAGGTTGTGTGTTTTTGAGCTTGTTTCTAGCGTAGTGTAGTTGCTTATTTGCACGTTTTCTTCTTTTTATTTCACTGGAGGTGTGCAATTAGGATTTCAGGATAAACAACATTGTAGATTAAGCGTAAATGTTAAATCCCTATTTATGTAGTGTATAAATAGTGTAGATTAAACATAATGCAGATTAAGGCAATGACAAGCAAGCCTACAATTTAAAAAATAAGTTTTCATTTCTCATTTCTCATAAGTTTTCCTGAGTTATTATTAGTGACAAGATCATAGACATGATTTTGGTTTCATTCCAGATAAATACAAGGTAGTTGATTTCATTTTTTTTATATTATTTTGGAATGGCAATGGTCTGAATTTAAAAGGTTGGCTCGTGTTTAAAAGTTCTTAAAAGACTTTAAATTTGAAAAATGTTCAGAGACCCTGTAGGCCCATATGTTAAACTTACAAAAACAAGATTAACTTAATTTAAGATTAAATTAACTGAACAACACAACCAAGCACAAATAAATAGCCAGGAATGCAATTTGCTAACAATTTGCCAACTACAAGTGTTTTGACCTGTTAGGCAAAACCTTGTGTACTTTCGGTTTTCTTAACCACAAACCCTAGTTTTACACTGATATAATCATCCACTTTCACATCGTTTCACTTCTTGCTAAGCGTCTGAAACATCTCCATTGGCAGTATTTTCCACTCTAGAGGGTGCTATGCGCTATGCAATGTTTTTGCTACAGTTCTTTTAAAACGCATATGAAAAAATGTTTTGTAATCGTAACTTGAGGTTAGTGATGTCCGGGCACAATATCGTGGCTTCAGTTTCTCACTCTGTGAATTTGGCCCGAACAGATCTCTGTCGGTGAAAACGAACGTCAATCGTACTCTCCCTGACTGATTGGAGGAACGAAATGAGCGGAGCCAGCAGGCAGCGTTCACCTAGCTAGCATATTGACACCATGCAAATAAATCACTTTACAACATCGGAGGCTCAAAGTAGCTCCACACTTCATCGGTAGACTATCCTTTGCAAGGACAATATAGGCTACGCACCCTTCGCCGCCAATTGACTGAGGATTATTATTTGTTTTTTTTTTTTTTTTAAAGAATTTCTGTTAAGGTAACCTATGTAACATAGAGTGATCTGAAGCTGTCATGAACATGACATGAAACGCATCACAAACATTTCATGGCATTTATGTTTATGACTGTTATCCTTGAGTCATTTGGTTTTTCGCATGTCTGATCCCCATACAAAAACCTAATGACAGTAAGATCAACAATCTGATTTACAACAAATTTTGCCATGATTAATCATCTTTAATCACAACTCCAGTAAGAATTTGTCAAAGATCATGGTGCCGTTGACCGCTGGTTTGCGTTTGTGTTCAATCTATGTTGTTCCAAATTCTATTCAACTCGCTATAGTGCAGTTGGCCGGCTCGTATGCTTGAACAACTCTGATTCACTTTAAGTTTGCCACCACAACAAATGACACCTGACAAATGAAAAGTGTAATATTTACGACAGGCTGACATCACACAAACCATAAAGTAAAGCAATGTAATGTGAAGTGTGAACAAATGAAGAGTTCAGATGCAAAACCCCTAAACACCATTTTTGTGAAACGATATTGTGTGAATCCTGTATAAATCTAGAATATGTAAATGAAATGTTTTTGTGAAAAAATAAAATAAAACCTGCTCCCCGCCGTGTCTAAAATGTCTGTTTACAATCAAAACACTGTAAACGCCTGATGAAAAATGGCCTTTTTCTCAAAAAGTGGTCAAGTGGAGTTAGGGGGTTCTGAACTCTTCAAATATTGTTTATATTACAATGTGTTGCTTAGGGCGTTTCAATTTTTGCGAAAGTTCTCAGATCTTTAAATCAGTGAATCTCCCACATGATCTAAGCACACAGTAAAAATTTCACCAAAAACCACTGAGGTTTGACATGTAGGGTGTACTGTATATATAACTATTGTTTATATTCATGGCCAATGCTTCCCAATGCTTGGTTAACCTATTTTACAACTAGAAAAGCGCTCAGAGAGGCCTCCGCTAAGGCACCAAGTGCGCAGACCTCCACCAAGGCAATTTGGTCACAGACACAATATACATTCCAGATCATGTTCTGGATCACCGATCGCCACCAAAATTTAACCAACTCTTGTTTCTACCAAATCCGTACAGTGCTTTTCGAGTTATCCTGCAAACAAACAGACAGACAGACAAACCAACGCGACCGAAAACATAACCTCCTTGGCGGAGGTAATAAGCTTTTGAAGGACTGCACCCTTGTGCTTTGTTTCTAACCCTTATTTTGGATCATACAGATTTTTCTGTAAAATGTACAATAAAAATTTAATGTTGATATATTCGTCTTTGTTGCATTGACTGCAAAGTAAAAGGTAGCGTAAAAAACAGCTTAAGAAATCAACACAATTCCAAACACTTTTCTTCTGACTTCTTCCTGAAGCCTAGCCGGGTGAACGCCACCTACTGGCTCTGCTCATTTCATTTCTTATTCCAGATAGTTGGGGATAGTGTAACTTTAGTGTTTCCTTCTCACTGACACAGATCTGTGCGGGACAATTCAGCGAACAGAGTAAAAAACTGAAGCCACGATATTGTGGCTGGACGTCATTAACCTCGAGTTAAGATAACAAAACATTTTTTATATGCGTTTTAAACAAACTGCAGCTTTGCAAAAGCTTTGCACGAATTGAAACGATGTGAAAGTGGATGATCAAATCAGGCTACCTGAAGCCATCCGTACTAAAGTGTATGAAACATTATGACTAATGTCAATAAAACAAACAAAAAAAAACAAATAGCCTACAATTTATCTCTTCATTCTGACATTTAAAAGAAAAATAAGAAAAAATGATATTGACCGACCTGAAACAACCAAAGCTTACTCAGATTCAATGTTCGACAGTAAAGAAAAATAAAAGGTTTGTGAGGTGTATGTAAACACATGGCTTCAAGTGTAAATTCAGCAGAATGTTCCAGATTACTGATCACCATCAAAATCATCTGAGCTTTGTTCCAATATCCATGTTATCAGAAGAAATAATTGAAGTCTGTGCAGCACACTGTAAAAATGAATTTGTAATGGTTACTTGAAAAATGTGTGGAAACTGTTGCCTCAAACGAGTTAAGTAAATATAACTTTTCTTTTTCAAGTTAAAAGTACTTTACATCTAAAAAGATAAGTCATATTTACCTCACTCATTTAAGGCAACGAGTTTCCACACATTTTTTTAAGTAACCAATACAAATTATTTGTTATTTTACAAATTAGTGCCCTTTTCAATTGATTTTACACACAAACAGACAAAAAACTAGCAAAAACATAACCTTCTTGGTGGAGATAAAGAGGCACCTCATTGGATTCCAGAGCACGCCACACAGAATGCACAGTGATATTCTGCCAGAGATGAACCATGGACATTTGTGACAATTTTGTCCTACCAGTGTCCTACAAAGTACATAGAGACCCTTAGATTATGGCATGCACTCTTTGAGTGACTGTGGAGAAATCTCATTTGAAATCTCAAATGTTAGCCCTTGCTAATTTACACAAATAAATAATGCCTGATTTAAGAATAAATGCTGAATCAGCTGATGCAGCATTACTACAATTCACTGCAGAAATGCAAAATTACTGATATAAAAATCTGCAATTGGCATTAAAAATTAAACTTACCTATTACAGAGTGGGTTTTTTTTTGTTGTTGTTGTTACCTGAAATTTATAACTGTCGACAGCTTTTAGAAGGGCTGGTATTTTTCAGGTGTTCACTAGGATTGCAGTGTCTCAATATCACCACTAGAGTGCAGCATTGTAACAGGAGCGAGAAGATCTAATAGTTTTGAATTTTAACATCTCCAGCAAGTCATAGTTTCTCAAGAGCAGAGATCCCAGAGCCTTGTGCGAAGAGCTGCGTAGGCCAGGGGCCTGGTTATGACTGCTATCTAACCCCTCCAAATCCATCCACAACAACACACTGATACGCCAATTGCCAAATCAAGAGTTAGAAGAATCAAGTAGACAGCTGATGAATTTGACTTGCACAAGTTCAACAGCAAATCTACATATTTTGCATAATTCCCTTAGCAGAGGGGCCTTCTTTAATTTAGTTTAAAAGTTTAACACACACACACACACACACACACACACACACATACACACACACAAAAGTTAAGCTGAAAATCAGTCACAATTTGACATCACATCCTTCTCTGGGGGCTGTCCCATAATTGTCTTCTGTCAGACTTGGTTAACCTGACAAGCCAGAGTATAACATCACATGGTACAGCTCTAGGCTACTGTAGGAGGCAGTCTCTGGCTGTCATTCAGACATCTCCATTGCATGTGAAGGTATCTGAAGATAGGGAGATGAATCTCTGCACTGTGGTGGTTGTTGCTGTTCTTGTTCAATGTGCAGGTAAGAGTATATTTGTCAGATTAATTATACCTTTCTTTGGAATGCTCCTTTTATTTTAGGCAAACTAAACTCTGGAACTGGTATGTTGTCAGGGGCCATATTCTCAAAGAATCTTAAGGCTAAAAGTAGCTCTTAACAGTCAAATTTAGGACTCCTAACTTTTTGGGATAAGAGTAATTCACAAAACAATTTAGCGCTAAAAGTAGCACCTAAGTCTGGGACAGCTTAGGGGTAGTACAGAGGACTTCTAAGTCACTAAGAGCAACTCCTAACACATCGCGATTGCATGTATTATATCCTAATCTTTCGAAACGCACGTGAAGAATCATTTATTTGAGCATCCATGGATTGCGCAGTTTACAAGGAATACAAACATGCCACCAAACCTGTGTTAAAATATATATGCATTTTTTCACAGTCAAGTTTAATTTGTGTACTTCCTCTATTTCTGCTCTCAAAAGTGCAGTAAAAACGGTGCAAAGATACTTTGTTATTCCACCGCGTTACCGTTTAATTTATGGCTTGTCTTATGCGGTTGTCACACAGGAGAACAGCGGAGCACAGCCGCAGATTACGCCCACCTGTCACTCATCAACCAATCGCCAATGTAAATGCAAGCAGGCTCGTGCATGAGAGCTGACGTCAACCATAGCAACACAACTTTTATTTTAGCCTAAGAGTTGCCTTTTATCCTAGCTAAAAGTAGGTCTCCGAGGCATTGTGAATTACTTTTAAGAAATAACTCCTACATAAAAACTTTTAGTGCAGTTTAGGAGTACTCCTAAAGTTAAGATAATATTCTTTGAGAATACGGCCCCAGGTTTTTTGAATGACTGGGCAACTAAGCAACAATGACTCTGAGACTGTAAACAGCCAACCAATTTTTTTTTTTTTTTTTCTCAAGATTTATTCACATGACAAAGGATGTCACAAGAACGAAGTGTGTATCTTTTTAGGGCGAAATGTTGCAACACTGTCTAATAGTTGCTGTTTCAGATACTCCTCCAAACAAGTTCCTGTAAGATCCGTAAAAGACTATGAAATGATACACCCAATTTGCCCCATAAAAGCAGTGATGTAAGTATCTCTGTGTTGTTAATATCCATTTCTTACAATGTATCATTAAAATACTGTTTAGAAAAAAATTAAATTCACATTTTGTCCATTAGTAATTTCCATACCACACCTTAGGTATCAAACACATCTTATTACTATTAGTGTATGTGTTATGCATCTTCATTCTTCTTGTTTTCTTAAGCCTCATCACTGTCAGAAATCAGAAGCTGTGTGCCAATCCAGATCTCAAGAAGGTCCAGGGGCCGTATTCTCAAAGAATCTTATCTTAACTTTAGGAGTACTCCTAAACTGCACTAAAAGTTTTTATGTAGGAGTTATTTCTTAAAAGTAATTCACAATGCTTCTGAGACCTACTTTTAGCTAGGATAAAAGGCAACTCTTAGGCTAAAATAAAAGTTGTGTTGCTATGGTTGACGTCAGCTCTCAGGCACGAGCCTGCTTGCATTTACATCAGCGATTGGTTGATGAGTGACAGGTGGGCGTAATCTGCGTGATGTTAGGCGTGTTTGAGATGTAAAGCCGCCTACAGCCGCCTGCAGCCGGCTGCAGCCAAGCGATGCATTGTGGTTAGACGCGGTGTCCGACTTCCGGCTGACTTCACCAAGCTTGTGAATGCGTCACCAAAATACGCCCACAGCACGTCACTCAAAACTCGCGGTAACAAGGCGGCTGCAGCCGAAACCCGCATCTCCTTTTTCTCGGCTGCAAGAGGATGCATCCCACCCCCATGACGTAACTCATTATTCCGATTGGTTTGAAACTCCTCATGACAAATATGACACCAACCACGTTGTACTCACTGAAAATGGGCTTATTTGAATGAGCTTCTGCTAAGCAGTATGCATGTTTTGCCCAATGAAATAGCCTTATTGCTCTCCAGCATGGCTTGGTTTGCCATCTCAAATAAGCATTTCATACCACATTACTATTTTTAACAAAACACCTTCAAACACAACTCTGTTCCTCTTGCATTGCAACAATAATTTATTAAGCAACATTATATGATTTATTTCGCCAGTTATCACGTTCATTTTAATGATGAAATGAGGGGATTCAAGCTGTTTTCAGTGCAAACAAACTTCCGCGATAACTCCTGACATCACGTCCATGTTCACGTGTGTTTGGCTACAGCCAGCTGCAGCTGTGTTGTCCACCTTGTCCCCCATGCTTTTCCACTCCCACCGACGTATTTCCGTAGATCTCGCTGGCTCTGGCTACAGCCTGTAGCCGTACCGACTCTGAACACGAACGAGCTTGTTCTCTAGCTGTGCTCCGATGCTCTACGCTGTTCTCCTGTGTGACGATTGCAGCGCGTATCACAAGCCATAAATGAAACGGTAACGAGATTCGCGGGGGAATAATAAAGTATCTTTGCACCGTTTTTACTGCACTTTTGAGAGCACATTTAGAAAGAGAGGAAGTACACAAATTAAACTTGACTGTGAAAAAGTGCATATATATTTTAACACAGGTTTTGGTGGTGTGTTTGCATTCCTTGTAAGCTGCATAATCATTCCTTGATGATAGATGCCTAAATAAATTATTCTTCACGTGCGTTTCGAAAGATTAAGGACGTAATGCATACATTCGCGATGTGTTAGGAGTTGCTCTTAGTGACTTAGAAGTCCTCTGGACTTCTCCTAAGCTGTCCCAGACTTAGGTGCTACTTTTAGCGCTAAATTGTTTTGTGAATTACTCTTATCCCAAAAAATTAGGAGTCCTAAACTTACGACTGGCACGCCCATTTTTTTTAGGAGTTCCTCCTAAATTTGACTGTTAAGAGCTACTTTTAGCCTTAAGATTCTTTGAGAATATGGCCCCAGGACATTATGGCTAGAGTTGCCATCAGACCTGCTGTGCACACCAAGGCTAAGCCACCCACCACACTGCCCCAACCCCCCACCACACTGCCCCAACCCCCCACCACCCAGCCCCAACCCCCCTCCACACTGCCCCAACCCCCCACCACCCAGCCCCAACCCCCTCCACCCAGCCCCAACCCCCCTCCGTACTGCCTACCATTTACCCCCACAGCCAAGGTACACATTTTTGTTCTGTCTTCTTACTATGTAGCCCAGGGGTGGCCAACCTGTGGCTCGGGAGCTGCATGCGGCTCTTTGCCCGGAGTCATGCGGCTCTTACATTCATGTCCAAGTCTGTGTTTGTGTGTATATGTGCCTGTTCACTTCCCTTACGTTTAACTCAGTGATTTTGTTTTGGTGTGTGTGTGTGTGTGTGTGTGTGTGTGTGTGTGTGTGTGTGTGTGAGTGAGGAAGAGATGGTTGGGGGTGTGTGCCCATGTGTATGATGTTGCTGGCCTGTGGGCTTACTGTACTATTGTAGGGGTACATTTCTGTTATCATGTTGGTGTGTGACTTTTACAATTCATCTCACTGGCAGGTGTGTGTGTGTGTGTGTGTGTGTGTGCAGGGGCGGTCCTACCTTCTTTGGTGCCCTGGGCGAACACCTTATCTGGCGCCCCAACCCCCATGTTCATTTTCTGCAAATGGGTGAAAACTCTTCTGTTCAAATTATAGGTCTATATCATAATGTGTAGTGAATGTTTTGGTATAGTTTTATTTTTTGAGCTCTTGGTTATTAGATGCAACTTCAGCAGCCAAGTATAACCCCAGATAAAAATATTTCAAAATGGGGGCGATCTTTAAACTGACATTGAACGCCCTCATTCTCAGGCAAGTACATTATGCACCAATGCATGCGTCTGGATGTCTACTTTAATTTGATACCAAATACTTCTATTGTAGGCGCAGATATACCCCTACCAAAGCTTCCGAAAGAAAATGAAGCAAAACCGGATCACCCGCGATTGTAATTTTCGGCGCTCGCGTGCGCAATAATAATAATAAAAAAAACTTTGGAGCGCCCGTGATGCCGCCCTCGCGACGATGCCGCCCTGGGCGACCGCCCATATTGCTCATGCCAGAAACCGCTCCTGAGTGTGTGTGTGTCAGAAGGATGGGTAATGTAGTAGTGGTAGTAGTAGTAACAGGTTTATGTGCCGATGTGCCCATGTGGCTCTTTGCTGTGACATAGTCAGATATGTGGCTCTTGGTCTCTGACTGGTTGGCCACCCCTGATGTAGCCTATGCCTTTCCTTTTATTTCTGTAAACACTTAAGTTGTGCAATACATGATTCCTCATGCCAGTAACATATATTTGAAATTGAATATTAATTACAGAGAGAGAGAGAGAGAGAGAGAGAGAGAAAGAGAGATATTTTGTTTGTGTGGTAGAATTACAGGCAGGGTATATAAGAGACGAGACTAAATAAGTTAGTGAGTTAGTATGTGTGTTTGAAAAAAGGCTGGGGTATGCATGACCAGGAAAACATCTTGGTTACTACAGAGATGGAACGGACGGATATAGCTCATAGCTCAACTCTAGCCTGACTTTGGCCATCCCCTTGGTCTATGCTTTAGCTTTGTACAAGGGTCTGGCATTTCACCATTGACAAAAGATTGCAAGCTGGAAACTAGTAAATCTGAATCTTAAATCTAAATCTTCACGCAATCGCTAACGTTATGCAGCAGCTTGGTCATGAAGTAGGCAAAGATACGGTAACGCTACCACAACAGAAACCGGACTTTGAAAATATAAGTAACTTAATTACAGTTACTACCTAAAGTAATGTGACATTACTTAGTTACTAACATTTTGCACAGTGACATCATGTTTGAACTATATTCTGTTTATTCATAACGAAGTTGTTCAAGCCTATTGCAGCATCTGACAATTAGGTTACAAATAATTAGATTGAGTGTCCTGTATTATTTATGCCAATGTATGCCTCTGAAAAGACAACCTCTGTGTGTCTCATCACCAAATCACATAGTACCAATAACTAACAGAAGCCTATCTGCACCAGAAGGTAGGTAGGTAGCGTGTTCAACGCCCAGTAGCACTAGAATCTGGAATGAGTCTGTGTTTCTGTGTAGGGAATCTGGATGTGGTGGAAGAAAATAATTAGTCCTAAGTAATGAGTAAAACGAGTAACTTACCCAACACTGCCCACAGAACGTCCCTCTTCAGGGCCCCCTACTGTCACCGCTGGATGTTGTTCGACTTCTAGCAAGATTCCTCATGTAGAACAAATTCAAACACATGTGTCAACCGACACCACCTGCCCAAAGAATGATGTTGTGTAAGTATCGCTCAAGGAATACATTCATGTTTAACCATTTATTCTGGAGACATTTGGAGTCATTTGTTTCTAGTATTTAGGAAGACGTTCGATAAACTTTTGAAACTGTGTAGCCCTTTTTCCATTAGATTTTCTAGAAAATTAACTCTTATGTTGATTTATTTCGAAGCGACATAAAAAGCCTCAAAATGGTCTTCCATAAATAGGCCTACTGTTGTAATTACATTGCAAAACTGCAGATGAGTTATGCTCACATTGACTTAAGTTACATAATATTAGACCTGTTTCAGCTGCCTGGGGTGGTTTAAAGATAGCCTGACATAGCCCGCCCATAATACGAATGTTCATCCGTATCCATAGTCTGGGGACGGTCTTCATGGGCGGGTTTACATCGGTAGAGAGACTGCCGGCCAATAAGCGAAGCTGATTAGACGAGCTGTCCAATCGTTTCAAACCAGAAGTGATTGTTAAAATAATATTAAGTTGATAAATATGTAAATTCATGAAGGAAGAGTTAATAATTGGGGAAATGTGTGTGTTTCACCACTAGGGGGAATGCGGTTGATGCATAGTTTAATATAAGTCACATGACAAGTGCATTCTTTCATTAGAAGGTCGGGTGAAGGTGATAGTTTTCTGATCGACCTGCTGGCCAAGAAGTGATGTTTTATTTTTTGTATCTGATTTAATTCACCAGTAAACATTTTTAAATGAAGATTTTTTGAGTTGAATTTGAGTTAAATTTTTTTAGTTGAATTTTATCGCGTCAGACTGGTTGCTATTCACCCGCTCCATTTGTGGCATGCAAAGCTAGAAGGGAGCTGCCACTACAGGCATCATGAAAACAACACAAATACCACTTGAAATGACAACATAAACACTTCTTGTGGGCTGCAACTTAGCTTTTCAAATGCAAATATTCTGGCTGGACTAAAACTGTTAGTGATATCAGTGTTTGAAATCATGATTCCTTCATGTCTGGTGATATATCAGGGCTGTTTAATGATTATTTGGAATACATTTCTGTTAGGACCTACTCGGCTCAAGGTAGACCCAAACATAAAGGGGAAACCACTCGTAACGATCGTTTAAATGTAAATATTTATTAACAGATATAGAAAAAGGTCAGTATAGTGTTTGAAAGTAAAGTGTAGTGCAGAATGTGCCTAGGGGTAAAATGTAAAAGAAAACATAAAGGCGACGACGGGAGCGGGAGAGACCAGCCAGGGTAAAGCCCCCAAAAAAGACGGAAGCCTAGGGCTGGGCAGAGCCTGCCAGCTCTGCGTCCGGGCAGGAATGGTGGAGAGAGAGAGGGAAGTTGCTGCAGATCCAGCCCTCTTATGGTCCGCGCCATTACGCGGCGGCGCCACCCCCATGATTAAAACAAGGAAAACTGCAGACAATAGAAGGGGCGGAGCCCCAAATAAGTAACAGACCTGACAGTCATAGCCCTTGCAGAACTGTGGGTCCTAACATTTCTTACACACAGCTCTTTTAATACAACACATTTTCAATTTAGCCCACAAACAACATTTAAGCCATCTTTAGTGAATCAGGGTGGTGAAATAACCTTCTGTGACCTGGCTAATGGGCAACACATTAGTTGAGCCTGTGTAGTTTTTGTGGAGAAATAATAAGCCACAGGTTGATTAATCAGATATGACAGACCAACAAAAGTTTTATGATAGAACATAACGTTACTAAGTTAGGACATTAAGTTCTCAAAAGCAGCTCAAAATTGAGAAAACTTACACATTGATAGGATGTTCATTCAGAATCATGTAAAATTACTGAAAGCTAAACTTGTCATGTAAGTCAGTAGACTATCATTGCCTGATGTTAACAGTCTAGAAAAATGAACCAAATGCCTCGTAATTGTAGGGATTAATGAAGTTAAGGTTAATTAATTAAATAAATTGACATAACGCGATGTAACTTGATGCGACATAACAGTTGTTAAAGCGATATAATTTTTTTTCCGTCACTTATGTCACACTAACTATTTGTTGCGCATCATTTTATAGAGACTTGTCTTTTGGATGGGCTAGTGAAGGGCTAGTGTTAAAAGCGACTTGTACCACATAAACTCTGATCAAATGTCTAGATGCACTGACTATAGCCGCAAACAGTATGAATAGACCTTGTCAGCAAAAGTCTCAAGAACGGAGCCAGAATCACAATGGCACTCACTGCTCATTCCCCTCAAAGCTTTACTGTCACTGTTTTCTTATCATTCTGCTTTGAAGCTTCATTACAGTAGATGGAAGAAGGATTTGTGTAAACAATGCCAAAAAGGAGATCCAGAAAATACTGGAGGAAGTGGACTCAAGGCAAAATCAGCTTGTCATTGGTGCGTAACTAATTTGTCGCTTAAAAAAAGTCCATAAATGATCATTATCTGCATGGCTCACTGTTAAATTAATACTTTGACAGATGACTCTCCTTTGGATACCTGCTGCTCACACTATCAAAATCAGGCAGTCTCTTTGCAGGACATAGAGGGGTATAGAAGAACCAGCACTGAGTGTACCCTAAAGGGCATCATGTAAGCACCTTCATCTTTTACACAAACAAAATATATCACTGGGTTTTTCCCTCTGATTGAGTAATTCCTACTTATTGTTTTCAAGATTCACTACAAGAAATGGAACGGAGTTATGCGCAGATCCAGATGATACATATATCCAGACTGTCATGGAGGAAGTGGATTATTTCAACAAGATTCGTCATAGTTCCCTTACTCAATTTTGTCTTGCAAAAGTTTGAACTTTTAAGCCAATATGTACATGGAGAGCTAGAGAGGAATTGTTATTGATTTACAATGTGATCGCATTCCAGCAAATTGTAAAACCAGATGAAAATCCACAATTTAATGACACTTTTATTAAAGGAGAAAGCCGGCGTGAATCAACACCTAGTCCTACTGTTTTGTAGTGCCAAGCGCTATTGTTAGCCACTTCAATCACTGGATTTCATGCAAGGCAGACTGAGATAGTGAAACGGCAGCGTTAACAGAATGGGGCATTTCAAAACTAAAGCATATCGATTAGGTTTCGTTTTTGACATGCCTCATTCACTTAGTGTTAGCTGCCGTTTCGCAAACTCGGTCTACGATGCACAAATTTTATCATTGAGGTAGCTTTCAGTAGCGCTTAGCAGTATAAAACAGCAGGGCTAGGAGTTGATTCACGCCGGATTATACCTTTAAATCAAACTCATATATCATCAATTATATCATATTGGCATAGATTCATCTCTAAATCTAGATTAATCTCGATGTAATCATGGAATGGAACATTTGAATTATAATATGTATGTGTAATGATAATATGTATAATACCTAAGTGATGACAAACATTACATTTTTGAGAAAGGATTTGTCAAGCCAGGTGGCGCTTTGCATAATTGCCCTACCACTATATGTATTTGGTTTTGTGCTGGTTTTGCTTCTCCTTTATACATTTCCAGTGTGGTCCAGAAAGTTGAAGCTTCGATGGAAGTTATGTTGCAGTGTTGCTTCGCTAACTTTCCAGTTATATTGTTAACTTCTTTCTTATTTGGACATGGTAGTCTAAATTAATGTGCATTTTGACCCTGGGATTTTGAAGGAAGGTGAGGAAACAGGCCCTTGACTCTATACCAAACTCCTTCCCACAGATGTCAGAGATGTACATTGTATTTTCTTTTCTCATTTTAAGTGAAATACTGGTGCTGAAGCTATCATTTGTTAGCATGTGCATGATTTAAACTTTCATTAAAAAAGGAAAATTATGATGGTAGTTGGGTTTTTAAGTTGACCAGTGTGACGCCCCTCTGCTCCCCCTGCAGGCTATCTGGGTTCCTGGTGTTGGCCAGACTAGGAACTCCATTTCCCAGTCTGCAATGGGGAAGGCCAGTTAGGGAGATTACCCACACCTGTGTGGATATACAGTATAACCACCCCCTATTCCCACTCCAGGAGATCTTCCGCTTTTTCTCATTTTTGACCTGACACCCTTTTTCACACACACCACTCTAGACATTCCTACTTATTCCCATATGACCCACACGCATGCATACACCAATTTTCTACAACTAGACATTTTTTTTGCTTTTTTTTTTAACTTGAATAAACTTATTATCGCTTGATTTTTTAACCCATTGTGTTGCCTCTTTTGTGTTGCGCTTTTCAACGAGCCAGGCGTAACAACAAGCCTACAACTGGTTTCAATGACCTGAATTGTTTTGTAGCAATTCTGCATAAACACCAAGACAATAACGCTGTGGTTTTGCTAACAGCTAAACGACAGAGTTAAACATGCAAGGACTGTGTATAGAAATAAATATGTCACATATGTAGTAACCATATCTAAAAAAAGAGTACAAGCAAGCTACTGGCCATCTTGAAAAAATAGCCACCAGCTCTTGCATTTCACGATCACCAAACAGAGGAACCTTCTCCTTAATTGCAACACATACAGATTTTTTGTTAAAAAAATATCATCCATCGAGCTATTAGCCACAACACTGCCCTAACCATACTGGAGTATTCACTGTGGAATAAAACCTGTTGGTTGCTGACCCAATCTGGTAACACTTTCTATGAACCCAGTATTCATAGAGCATTATAAATGCATTCATAAAGGCTTATAATACATTCATAAAGGCTTATGGCTGCTGGCATTAGAATTCATGACTGCTTATATGTTCTCATGACTGTACTCGTAAGGGATTATAATGTTATCTTATAAGACTTTAGAACTTGCACTGTCAAAATACATTATAACCTTCTCCGGCCTTTAGATACTAGGGAAACATACCACTTTACTTAGTGTCTGTAATGGTGCCTTATTAAATTTCATGAGTAATTATGTGCTCATCTTGCTTTACTGAGGGTAGGAACTTAACACTTGTAACTCATCATTATGTGGCATGAGCAATCCGTCATATATAATAAAATTTAACAAATTGAAGCGTTATAATGGTTTGTGACACTTCAGGTTTTAAAGGCTTATGAGATAACATTATAATGCTTTATGAGTACAGTCATGAGATAATATAAGCAGTTATGAATTGTAATATCAATAGTTATAATTTATGAATGCATTATAACCCTTTATGAATGCATTTACAATGCTGTATGAGTACTGGCTTCATAGTCAAGTTAAAGTCAAAGCGAACTTTATGTCAATCAAGCACTGCAACAGTACATTGCACGCAGACTGAAATTGCATTTCTCAAAGCTCCAAATGTGCAATTAAAATTAAGACATACAACTAAGATGTATATAAGACATCACAATTCACAAGACATAAAGTGCAAAGATATCAAGATATCAGGCATGGTAATAATAGATAACAGTAACATAAACAGACAACATAACAGACATTGTGAGCATACATTCTGGACTGTCAGTGTTTCAGAAGTCTTGAGGTGTGTTACTGCAAACCTGAGTTAACAAGGTGCAAGAGAGGCAAAGTGCATGGTGCAAGTAGCAGCATGGAGACGAAGTCTGTAAACATTTGTGTAGGAGAGTGTTCATAGAGTAGTTGGTCTTGGTTTTGTGTGGTGCAAAGGTCACTCTTCGCCAACTCCGTATATCAAAGGAACGGCTTCTGGCTGTCCCAGCACCTCGCACAAGACAGTCCAGACTCTTTTCTTGTGTCGTTCCACGGTGGTGGAATTACCTACCGAGCACAATCAGAGCAGGGGCGTCCCTCTCTGTATTCAAGAAACTCTTGAAGACCCAGCTCTTCAGAGACCACCTCTTGTCTTTGCAGTACCTCACTCTAAAGACCCATGTGATAATTTCTTTCTAGCACTCTATGTAGCTTGATTGTTAATCCTCTTGTGTAAGTTGCTTTGGATAAAAGCGTCTGCTAAATGCATAAATGTAAATGTAATGACCTCCATCCAATGAACTCTGCCTAAAAGCCATCCAAATATTGACTCCATCCCCTTCTGATTCACTGTCCCACCAAATATGTTTTTCCTACCATCTAGTACAGGGGTCTTCAACCTTTTTCAGCCCAAGGACCCCTTTTTTGCAAGACAGTCTGCTAGCGGACACCCATCCCCAAATGTAGTAGCCTAGGCCTATCACACAGGCACACTCCACATACTAACAGATGCATCAATCTTCCTTTGAGACAGGGCTTGTGTATCAGGGTCCACACACACATAGGTTACGCACGACAGAAAGGGATCCTTATCACTGTAGGCCTAATCCAAAGGCTAAAAAAGATAATGCACGGTGATCAATCATAAAGGGATGAATTTTAATTGTAGTGGGGCAAAGGATTGAGCTAATTGAGTGGGTGGAATATATAATAACAAATACTTCATTTCAGATATAATAATTTGGTGGAACCCCTGTAGTGCCTCCGCGGACCCCCTAGGGGTCCCGAGCCCCTGTGGAAGACCTCTGATCTAGTAACTCTTAGACAACATGTATTCATGCTGTTACTCTGTGTAAATCATGGTCAATCTATGTATCAGACTACCGACTGTATGGGTTCTTCACTGGCCCCCGGCAGGTGGGTTGAACCATGAGACATGGATCTGCCCAAGGTTTCTTCCTTAAAATTAATTATTAAGTGAAGGGAGTTTTCCTTACCCCTGTTACTCATGGGTGCTCCCTGTACTAGCTGTAAAGCGCCGCGAGACAATGTATTGTATTTGTGCGTTATACAAATTAAATTGAATATGCAGCTTATAAGGAATGCAAAAACGCCACCAAAACCAGTGTTAAAGGGCAACTTCTGTAATTTTCAACAAGAGCTCTATTGCTCAAGCTGCTAGAGATTAGCCAATACTGAAGACGCAAGACATTTTGGTCCAACCATATAGGTTTCCTTGAACAGAGAATAATCACTTACAACTAGCCCAATGGGGCAGATTTTTAAACTGTTACATCATCAGACACATTACAACACACCACTGTAGTGTGTTGTAATGTTGTAATGTAACAGTTTTA
>JAODXP020001540.1:0-23629 GCA_027497455.2 Sardinella longiceps | reverse complement strand
TGAAATAAACACAACCTTGGAGAATGACTGCATGAAATTGGTACAACTACCATGCATGTGCGTGTGTGCGTGTGAGTAAAACAGTGAACAGTAGGCTAACAGAACTGACAAGTCCACAATGACCCTCAATACTCATTATGTTAATAGCTGTGCATTAGTGAATCAGAGTTGTTAAAATGTGTCACAGGCCCCTCTGGTAGGCACAGTACAAAAGCCAGAGGTATTACCAGCACTATGCTGATCATAATGAGTCACCAAATTACATCTGTTTGCTCAAGACCAAGACAGAGAGAGAGAGAGAGAGAGAGAGAGAGAGAGAGGATGGAGAGATGGACCAAAGAAAGCACCCCTCCTTTCTCTCTATTTCCATCTTCCTCTACCACCAGAAACCTGAATGGCACAGGGTTCAAAAGGTCATTCTAATTTTAAAAATAAACAATTGGAGGTGATGAGGCAGTATCTTAACGGATATTGACTGGACTGGGGCTGATGTCGTGTTAATTATGTTAGGCCATGGAAGCTACAGGTAGCTACTGGAGAGTAGGTACAAATTCTGTGGCTACAATTACCCAGACAAGAAAACATTCGTCAAAATTGTTTAAAATGGTCGAGTACAAGCATATCTTTATAGTATGAAAAGCCCTGATATTTAAGATGGAGATGTAGATAGGCCTATTATGTGGTTTAAAACAGGGAATACCTGACGTTTCCTCCCTTGAACACAGGCATACCGTGTCCTCCCCAGGAATCATATGAATGACCTTGAGAGATGCTTTCCACCATTGTACACATACATACAGAAGAAGCCTGAGGTGATGGACCGTATTTGCTTGCATCAAGCATCCCAAATAGAAATATCGCCCTCTGGCGGTTAAACTCTTATTAGTCGATTCGCTATGTCTGCATTCTCTCGTCCCCCTAAATCTTAATAGGCCTACGTGCTGCCAAATGCAAACAATATTTGATTGATTGTCACACTTTTAAAGAAACAGGTTTACACTGTGGGCTGACGATTCTAATAAGAATCTTTAGCGACAGAAGTGGCCATGAATAATAGGCTACTGTTGATTGTAGGCGTCCATTTCTTTACTCAGCGAAAAGGCGCCACCTCGTGGTCAAAGTGTAGAGTGTAGTGTAGAGTTATTAATGTAAATAATTCAATAATGTCAACAGGCCTATAGATTTGAAGCTCTACAGAATACATCTGCATGACTAAATTACGATTGTTCCTAATCAGAATATGTATCACATTTTTTAATATATTTTTTCAGCTCACTGATTCACATTTTATGGGGTTTCTAGGCCTAGTGTTAGCCAACTTGCCTTAACATCAGGGTTTTTACAGAACACAGATTTATCATCTCTATGTGATTTCCATGCTTTGATGACATCATCATCGTCATCATCATCATAATATTAAACCCTACATATAAAGTGAATTTAATTTTAGATAAATTCACATTCCTCAGCCAATATAGTAGGCCTATTCCTCGGCTCTAGTGTATGCCAAGCCAATTTATCTCTGAAAAAGTTCCCAGTTCCTTTGAATAAGTTCCTTTCCAAACAAACATTGCAAAACAAGTGCCTCTACAGAGTGCTATTTTATGGTTTCTAAAAAAAATAATAATAAATAAGGGGGGCTCTTGAGCACATCTAGCACAGTCAGCATTGTGTGCATGCGTTACACAGCACAATTATATCCCTATGTATAAACCTGATTATTTATGATGCAAACTTCCTGAGTCGGCTGAAATAACTGGATATCTCTGCTGCAGAAGTCAGTCTGAATCCCACGGTCTGAAGAGTATGCCGGCATACATTTAGCTGTGATAAAACAAAACTATTTGGTCATTTTTTTCACTTCGATAAGAATCTTAAAGGGAGGTATGGTGGCGATGCTCCAGTGATGAATGCAATGATACAAAAGCATTATGCCGCCTAAATGATGGTCAAATAAGGTAATATCTCACATAAATACAAAGAGACAAGAGGAGTTGAGGCCATACAGAATTGCACTTCTTGAACAATCAACTCAGTGCATCTAACTAAAAGGTAGACAAAGTTTCAGAGGCTGACAACAAAAGTGCTTAGAGGAATGAAAGAGAAGTCTAACAGGATGTTCCATAGCTCAGCCTTTCATGTGTGACAACCCGGATTCCTAAGACACTGCAACAGATTAATGTACAATAAATTTTGCTATTATGAACATCAAAACCCCTTTAACCACCAACAGATGTGGTGCCAAATGGCCCTTGCCTGTGGGGAATGCGACACAAACACAAACACTTACAGCCTCGGCTAAACACATAGCCATATGGCGGACAACATTATGTGAACTTACATCCACAATTTGCATATTACATACATTTAAATTGATGAAGGAATAGGTTATGGAAGAATATAAATTAATGTCTTGGTGGAATATACGGTCCTCACTATTTTTAAATAAATGAAGTTGCCATGGAAAAAAAATGTCAAAATGTCATTTATTTCAGAAATAAATGTCAACCCTTTTTGTCCACATCTCTGGATATATAATTACCACTGCTTCCAGCTAGAAAGACTTGACTTGAGTAATTATGGGAAAGACTAATTTGTAAAGGTTAGCAAATCACTTTGGTGGACATAATTGCCATCAGGCTGCTATACGCTCTCCAGTCAATGGCTTCCTGGAGATGGTTCATTCCCAGTGGTCTAAAATGATATACTATATGCTGTACTCCAAAGTGGCACCCAGTTCGTTTTGACAGGATCTATTGTGGTGTTATTGTCAGCCATATATCCTGTCTCTCCATTCTCACAATTACCCAACTCGGCATGAGCTCGCTCCCAACTCTATTCACATATAATTCACATAATTAATTTCAACTCTATTTATAGCCCCTACAGGGGGGAGCAGCAGCTCCTAAGTACTTTACAGAGGCTGGAAATAATCACCCAAGAAAAACATTTGAAAACCACAAACATTACTGTAGCTAGGCTGGTGGTGAGATATCTGAAGGGTAATTGCTGTGTTTTTTCTCTTGAAAAGCGCATCCATTACAGATCATTGATATAATATAACTTTCAAGTTAGCAAGGTCATGGTTTATTTAGATTGAATGTACATTTTACATTCAGTTGTACAAAAGTCCTTTGGCATTGATTTAGTAAATAAACTATAGGACCTACTACTGAAAACAGCATGATGGTGGATTAAAAACAAATACATAGAGATACAGTATTGTCTGAAAAGTTGAATAAAAGTAGGCTACTGGAGGTTTTGAGTCATCCACTATCACTAAGTGAATTATGGCACTTAGCTAAGGGGATGACAAACAGAACATTTGAAATATTTTCATGACAGCACTTTGGATCCATCTTATAAGAAATTAGCGTTCTGGAGGGAGCCTGCAAGCTGATGCAAGCACTTTCTATGCAATTTGTATCGACATTCAGGCTACGCCCCAGCCCAATAGGAATCCAATGGAATAGATCCAGACCCCAGTGAATGCAGTGAATGTGGGTTTGGCAGACCCATCCTACGCATCGCTCCCCCTGCTTCACAGACAAAAAAAAAGGCCTTGGATCAGCAGCAGCAGCAGCAGCTCTGTGGTTTGGCTAGCCTGCACATATTCACTCTTAGGAAATCTGTAATGTGTTCCAGTGGAACATTAGCTACAGACATCAACTCTCTCTCTCTCTGGTTTAGACATTCTTTCAGGTGAGCCATAGGCCATAGCAAAGTCCTTTTTATCTAAGGCCATAGGAGTTGAATCAATGTCTTAGGACAATAACCTTAGAAATATATATATAGAGAGACAGTCCTATTCAGATTATTCAGCCCATTCTAGTGCCATCATATAATATTTAAGAGAATTGAAATTGCCCCATTTTCTTCAATTGATCATTTTCCTCAGGCACTTCAGAGAATAACTGGAACATTATTAGGCATAACTAGCAATTCTATACTATGTCTGTCTTTGTCTGGGGATGAGAGTGGAGACCTCAGGAGTCAGTCCCAGAGTCAGTAACACTGGATGCGTTATAAACGTCATTGATGAACAGTATCTCAACAATTAGCTTCATCTATAATCAATGGAACTGGCACACACCAGACAAAGCAGCCCAGCAGGCTTTACAAATATATTGTCCTTGACAGACAGTGTGTAGCCCTATAGTGTTAGCCTCACTGGTTGAGCCGTGTAGAGTAGAGTAGAGTAGATTAAAGTAGAGTAGAGTAGGTACTTTTGGGTCTTTGGTATTTGTTGCCCTCAACGGTGCCTTCCAAGCAGCACTGCCTTCAAGGCACTACTCCACTCAGTTTAGGGTTAGGATGAGGGTTGAAGGGGTTAGGGTTAGGAATAGGGTAAGGGTAATGCCTTTTAGGCTGTGCTGCCTGGAAGGTGACGTTGGGGGCAAAAAACACCATTGAGCGTACTTTTGAGTGGAAAAGGGCTATTAGTTTAGAGTTTCTATCCTCCTCCTCTGGCACATTTCCCTCTAGAATTCTGCTGTCAGAGGGCAGTATGGGCATTCATATAGGCCTACTGTAGGGCCAACATAAATCTACTCCATTCACCTCTAAAGATGCAATATGTGTTTTTGCATGGTTTGAGCACGATTTCACCTTTGTGTCATGTTGAAGACATCTCCCCTTGATCTGCTAGCTTGATCGGCAAGCTGTACACCAAAATACAGCAACCCATCTTCTAGCCAATCACTGATAAGAAGGTTTGGAGTTGCGAATCAACTCCCACGCCTTCCCCAACTGTCTTGCCAGTGATTGGCTGGAACCTGGTTTGTTATTTCTCTGCACAGCCTGTGCCCATAGTGTTGACGTTTACAGCTTCTGTGTTGTCTCTCGAGACTGGATTTTTCACAGTGTATTCAGGGGGCAGGCAGCTAGGGGATCTAACAGAGAGGCCTAATATTTGAGACAAAAGCGATAGACTTAGTCTCCTCTAGCTCCTTCTCTGATCCTGTGGTCAAAATGTTTTTTGGCCATTAGTCTAGGACAGTAGCCTGGCGAATACCAAACTAAAAATCACGAGTGATATTTAGTCTGGAGACCTACCTATTGCATCTCTCATAGCGGAAGCATCGTTTACTATTGTCCAGAGCCGATAAAAATGTCTATCATAGCGTCTGTACATACCTCAGAGCCAATACCAGAGCCACCACGTGACGTAAAATGCAATCGAGGGCCGTAGTGCCTTTTTGTTCTGTGATTGGATACCGAAAGCAAGTGAGAAAATCAGCCATGGTCACCATGCTGCTTTGCAGAGTGAAATGAAATAAGTGCGCAAAGGAGCATGGGAACTCCCAGGCTACTCTTGGAAAACCATCCTGATCTGTGAGTGATCTGATTTCACTTTGTGGCGCAATACGGCCATCATGACCTATTTGGACTTATTCTTGTTTGTTTACCTGAGATTGGGAACCGATAAATATGACTTTCACCCCAGACACACTGGAGGTGTGCTTATCACCAAAATCAAAAAACAACCACCAGAGGCATTTTGATCTACGTTCATTGATCTCAACTCAGGGGAGTTGAAGGTGATGTCTCAGACAAAGCTCAATCTCAAATTGAGGTCATGAAAGCCAGACTTACTGTTTTCAAGTCACTGTTTTTTCCCTGTAAAACAAGGGAACTAGCTACATAAAAGGCACTACTAGAGCATGCTAATGATGTCTGATGGCAAAAATGAGCAATGTCATGCTGTAACTAGGTTTTCTTTTATTTTGAGGTGGTATCCTACCCCTCACCCAGAACAACACAGTATATATCAGGGGTGTCAAACATAAGGGCCTTAACATCATTTCATGCGGCCCACCTCAAAAAGTTTGAAAAGGATTTTGAGGACAAGGGCAGTTTGAAAATAGTTCTTGCGATGCAAAAAATGGATCGTGTCACATTTCCGCAACGTAATCCCGGACTGGTAAGTCTCTATGAGGTGAATCAGGTAACTGCTTACCAACAGGCAATGAATGCAAAATTAAATGGTGGATTCATTAGGACTGGGCTGGTGATGGTCAGAAACACGAGGAAATGAGTTTGACACCCCTGGTATATATCCTGGATGTCTAGTGGGAATAAAACTTGCATTTATCTACCCTTCATATGACTATATATCATCCAAATTAATAGATGATACCAAAACAAATTTTCTGATAAAAAGGATACCTCGCACAAAAGTTGCCTATTTTTCCTTTCACATTGCTGCCACAGCTGCACGCCTCAAAGTCCCACACAGGTGCTGTGACTGGTTCAGATGCCTACGCCTACTCTTTTATCATTTCATCATGCAGTTCCTCCTTCTCCTCTCCAATAGAGCCCAGCACTCTTCATCCGTTTTATTCCTCTCCACAACCTCTGTTTTATTATTCCTTTCCTTTCCTCTCTATCCTTTCTTTCTGCTTCCCATGCTGTTCTAGTTCCTGCTGGCTCTCTTGCCTCAGGTCATCCTCCCAGTCTGTCCTTCGTTGCATCACCCCTCAGTGCTCCTCCTTTTGTTGTAGTGCTGCCTGGCAATTTGAATGAGTTGGAGAAGGAGTCACTAAAGACAAATCTAAAGATAAATATACAATCTTTAGTGATTGTGTTTATATGGCTTACTGCAATAGCCTAGAGCTAGCTTTAGACGTACCCTAGCGGTAGCAAATCGATTTGCTCATCAAGTACGTCTAGCCATGAGCCATAGCTTATACTCAGAGATCAGTGGTGTGTTTAGCCAATCACAACTCTCTCTCTCTCTTACTCTACATTTTTCATGTAATAGTGTGTGGCCTATCAGTAACCTGACAAGCCAAACCATCACATAAAATGTATAGTCTGGCCACGAGTGATAGACCCTTGGGTAAGACGGCTAAGACCTCAGCGCAACTAACAAGCCGATTCAAACAACGCTAAGCCTGCCCAATGACTCCCTGTCTAGATAGAACGTTGTGATAGGCTAAACACCACAATGTCTGAATACAACCTAGAGTGTTAGGTTTGGATTTAAACAGCTCCGACACCACCGATGTCTGAGTACAACCTATTGCTGATTACTAGACGTACTCGCTAAGATAAATTCAATTCGCTAAAGCTAGAGTACGTCTAGAGTTCTAGGCTAGCTTGTCAGGCTATTACTGCAAGACATTATGTGCACAATTTGTTTTACTGAAAACTTCACTTTAAAGGTGACATATGATGAATAAATGAAATTCCAAACTAAATTTGACCGAGCAGTGGAAGAATTCGGAATAACGTACAACTAAGAAGTAGAGGGAGATACGGCAAAAAAGTCTGATCCTCATTCTTTATCACTGCTCTTTAAATGGTGACCACAACGACCAAACTAACTTGCCAGCAACAATGGAGCAGCTGTTACTAATAAAACCACCACTAACACGAAAGTAGTACAGCAACAGGTTTCTTTTCAGAGCTACATGGTTTTGTATGTTTTAAATTGAAGTCTATTCTTTACACTCTATGTTGCAACTTGGTCATCAACGAGATAAAAGCCGGCGAGATGTGCTTTTAAATGGAAATGATGAACGTGGCCTTCAGCCTCGGGAGTTCTTTGCCTGTCCACCACATCACATATATATATATATATATATATATATATATATATATATATATATATATATATATATATATATATATATAAGGAAACGCATTGAATGAGAACTGCAAACTTTTGGCCTGTTCAGTATATGGATGGAAGGTCACCACTGTGTTTCATGTTCATGACGAGGTGTGCTGTTAAACGGAAATGAAGAACGTGGCCTTCAGCCTCGGCAGTTCTTTGCTTGTCCACCACATTCATTGCTATTGCATTAAAGCACACCTCATTGGCTGTTATGCCTTATGTAGCGCTTTCTTCATATCTGTCCATTTGGCTTTTTACTAGGACATACTGTATATACTGTACAGGCCAAAAATGTGGACACACCTTCTCATTAAATGTTTCCTTTAAGGTATTTTTATATTATACATATTTATTAACATGGTGAACTCACTCTACAAGTTGTCAGAGGTGCACCACTTGAGCTGCAATTGTATTATATATATATATATATATATATTTATATATATATATATATATATATATATATATATATATATATATATAAATATCACCCTAAAGGAAACGCATTGAATGAGAAGGTAAACAGGCAAACTTTTGGCCTGTACACAGTATGTAAATAGAAGTTATTGCACACTCATATCTTCTTTTTTCTTAAGTTTATTTTGACCAACGTTTCGGCCGTGGCCTTTGTCAAGGTCTCAATCATTGAAACCTTGGAAAAAGGCCAAACGGCCGAAATGTTGGTCAAAATAAACTTAAGAAAAAAGAAGACATGAGTGTGCGCTAAATTCTATTTACAGTTAACCTCGCCTAGCAGCACCTCCAAGAGTGTGCACTCTTATATTGTTGACTGTACACAGTATGTGGAAGGTCACCACTGCACTGTGTTTCATGTTCATGACGGTTCTGTAACTATAAACACTAGAACCTAATTCAAAAAAGCCAAATTAAAGAAGTTTTCCCATTTTCCCTTTAACTTTGTCCTAATGCACACATGAATGGCTCTCTATTACTGTAATACAAAGCTGTAGTGCAGCTCCTAACGCCATTAATGTGTTAATGTGAATATGCTTTCTAATTAATGTAACACACTTCCTCTTATTTGTCAACGGGTTGTTTGTCTCCCACTCAAAACACTCTTAACGGACTGTGTTGAATACAATGGTTAATGTGGGTGGTTCTGTGTAGGCTCGTATACCAAGATGACAGTTTTCTTTTGATTTGAGATGTGTTTCAGTGTATCATATTAAGCCTGTATACTACTAGATAATAGGATAAACATTTTCTCAAAATGGATACCTTTGTCTCTAGGGATCCGGTTTACGTAAAGTGCCTACATTTTTAAAATCTGATTCAGATCCCTTTGTTGATTTTTCTGCCATTTTTTTTTCTTTTGTCATAAAATCCCAGTTGTTTTTATGAACTGCCATGCTACATGGGTGGCTACTATTTTATATGACTGTTAAAAAAAAAAATAATCCACCAATCCATTCGCAGTAGCCTAACTCGTCATGCTTTGAGATATATCAACCTGAGGTTGGATATATTCATGGAGTAGCCTATAAGTACAGTAAGGGATAACGGCCGACGAGGTGGCCGACTATATGGACATAATGGAGAGGTGGCGGTCTAGAACACCAGTGACGTGACACCTCTGCTGAGACATTATTTCCATATAACCGGCCACTTCGGAGGCCGTTATCCCGCTTAACACCCATTTGTATCAATCTCTTGTATATTTAATCAAGTGTTGAATACATAAAAGAAACATGCAACTCCAGTTTAAGTTATACTGTTCGGTTGGGGTACTATTTTTATGCGAAAGTAGATCTAAAAGACTGCTGTTGTTATAGTAACCATTCTAAAAAGCCTTGATATGGAAAAGTGGTGAAACTTTTTAACAAAATAACGTCTCAGGTAGCCAGTTATACGAGAATAATGGCCACCCCATCAGCCAATCAGAGAAGAGAAGCGCGTTCTGAAAGGAAATAATGGGAGAAGCATATTAAACATAAGTGTAGTAGTCAGAGTATAGATGAAGAGCTTTTGAAACATGTATGATGACAAAAGGTAACCAATATAAAAATGTTAAAAGCCTGCCAAAAGCTGCAGTGCTTTATCTGTCCAATAGCATTGTATAAAATATGGCAAAAAAATGTACATTTTGAAAGCAAATAAAAACCCTTCCATGAAGGAATGATCAAAATCTTCCATGTAGCGAGCACAATGAAAGGAGGCTTTATGCTCAGATACAGTAGCTCCAGAACTCGGCCTTGGCTTCTCTCTTAGCAGGCCTTGGGTAGAAATAACAGTCCTCTCAGAGCTCTGAACTCTTTGTTTGGACTTTACATCTGATGTGTATCCCACCCCCCTCATTCCCTCATCAGATCTTCATCTTCCTCCTGCTGCAGGCATGAACCATACTCTTCCCATGGCGCAACCCCGGTGACCATAGAGGGCAGTCTCCTCACAAGAGCAGATGCAATATTACATTGGATGACTAATCTTTACACACACTCACACTCTCTCCCTCACTGTGCAGAGCTATCTTTAGCCCCCGCCTTCTCCCACTCCCTCTCTCCTTCTCTTTCTCTCTCTCTCTTCAGCTCTCCATCCCTCTCTCTCTTCCCTTGGGAGAGTTCCATATGTCTCTCCCTTGCTGCTGATCTGCAAAAACAGAGTGTTTTCTTGTTGAACAAACCCTACACAGCCAACCAAAAACAACATCATTTCATGCCACTCTTACATAGATTATGTATATAAGCCCTCTATACCTTGTAATGTAACGTAATGTAATGTAATGACCATAACAATCTTGATTGACAGTCTCTTGCTAGAGGGAGCTCTCTCTCCGTGTCCATCCATCCATGTGGGTAATCATATTTACTTATCAAGGCCACCCATTTGTGTAATGAAGGCATTTTGCGGGTGTGCAATCTAATCCTCTCCGTCGGCCCCAGCAAGCAAGGTAATGAGTACGGCTTCCCTATCCCACGTCATATATTTGTTTTCACCGAGGATTTACAGCCAAGTCAAGTAGATTGGCTCTAATTAAACAGACTGTGACAGAGACAAATGCTGCTCAGCTGCTCGGAGTATTCCGCCTTGAGTAGGTGGATGTTCATTACGCTGTTATGACAATGAAGCTGTGTTCGAACAAGTGAAGACAGGGAATGAAAACAGACTGATTTAGTTGGAATCCATTTATTTCTTGCGCTTTCAAGCCGTGTGCTTTGTAGGGCTCACTGCTGCTGCACGGGGTGAAGTAATCAGAGAGAGCGGTTGCCAGAGTCGGGTCACATTCCCCCGGTAATTGAGTAATTTATTACCCCTGGAGTAAGATAAATAAAAAACAAGCCGGGTCATGCAATACTACCTCTTGTCCATCTCCTTTAGAGATTTGTACGGAGATTCATTTGCCCTGTGTAGATGTCTATTATGCTTTGCGGTCATGTCTCAGATAGGAGATATATTTATGCATCCAGTAAAATGCTTGTCATATTCATTGAGTTGCTTTGCTTATTGTGTGGCTATTTGGTTAACAAGGCACAACAGTACAGATGTCCTCCAGGAGAGAACAACCCAATTTGTATCGGCCTTGGACCTTTGCTCCGGCTTTAGGGTGGATGGAGATAACAGGCATGCAGCATGTATTAGAATTCTCCTCTTATTCACGCAGGACTTATTTTACATATCGGTTTGGGATTTGCTTTGCTTATGTGTTTGGCTATCTATATGGATATTTTCTTTTTTTTATTTAGGAAAAGGTCACTCTTAAAGATCTTGGAGTGCTTTTGGGTTACCAAACAGTTTTCTTTCTCTAAAGAGCCCTTGTGGAATAGGCAGGCCTACACGCTTTAGTACTGAAGTTGTCTACCAAGATCACTAAGATGTAAAACACAGCAAGCCAGATTTTTGTCATTAGTTCCATGCTGAGTCCAGAATTGTTATGTTCAGGATCTGTGTGCAATGTGCATTGTGATCAAAGACAATGATCCAATGAAACATTAAAAAGTATGTTTTAGCCAGGGAGTGTTTGCACTCTTAGTAGTGTGTGCACTCTTGCTCTCTAGACTGGTTTGTGTGTGTGTGTGTGTGTGTGTGTGTGTGTGTGTGTGTGTGTGTGTGTGTGTGTGTGTGTGTGTGTGTGTGTGTGTGTGTGTGTGTGTGTGTGTGTGTGTGTGTGTGTGTGTGTGTGTGTGTGTGTGTGTGTGTGTGTGTGTGTGTGTGTGTGTGTGTGTGTGTGTGTGTGTTCACCACAACATTGATTTAACGTGTGCAGTGAGAGGATTAGTGTCTCTCTTGGTGTTTGATGTTCATTTTAGAACATATTTAGTGTTTCCTTTGATGTCAGCGTGAGCATAAGCTACCTATTCTTACTGCAGCAGCGGGGTTTTCAATGGTGACTTAGTTTGATCTCATCAGTGTGTGAGACTATGATGTACTGTTGTGCGTACATTGTTGAAAACTTGTGTGTTATGTCTGAAGGGAAAGTTGTTTTTTCTCAAAAGATTGCGTTGTGTTTTTTTGTTGTTGTTGCTGTTGTTTGTTTTTTTGTGGAGAGCTTTGTTTTGACCAAGAAAATTCATGTTTCATGAGTTGAGTTGAGAGTTGTGAGAAATACAGCTTGAAATCTGAAAGACAAAGAAGAACCTGACTCTTGTAGTCTGGGAAATCCCAGTCCAAATCAAGAGTGGATCCCAGGAGTTGACTCCTCCTGTCTCTAAGGCCATCACCAGTGTGTAAACTGAAGATAAATGGGTGCATTAAAACCCCCATCACTCTAGCACACACTCAGTCAGCATGTCCTACTTGTAAACGACTGAAGTTGTTCACTCAAATGGAAAGAAAATGCACTTATCCATAGTTTAAGCACAGACAGTCAGACAGATACCGTCAGTGGTTGTGCATCATATACAGTACAGTAGAGACTCTTTAAGGCAATAATATACAGTAAGTGGTTGTGACTGAGTGCTGGCTGTTAGAGACTCGGAAATGTGCAGCAATGGC
Organism: Sardinella longiceps; assembly: GCA_027497455.2. NCBI lineage: Eukaryota > Metazoa > Chordata > Actinopteri > Clupeiformes > Clupeidae > Sardinella > Sardinella longiceps. The sequence continues at coordinate 11,058 of JAODXP020001540.1, read as the reverse complement.
CTCAAACTGCAAATGGACCCACAGAGGCAAGTCATCTGTTACAAGATTCATTTGAGTTTGTCCAGTTATACAGTACTTATTCTTTATAAATGTAATGTACATTCCTCTCATACTGTGCTTTTCTGTGGTCATTGTTGAAAAAGAATTATCGTCGGGGCTACTAAAGTGCACTGTTCAAGGGGTTTAAATATTGTAATTATTGGTATAAGAGCACAGAAAATATAGCATAGCATGTGTAATTGCATCCTGATGGGGTAGCTACAGCTCCTGCAAGTGTACTTTGAGAGGATTTTGAAAGTCAGTACTTCAAAGAGGTAAGTGCTCGGTGCACAGCAGGTATAATGTGCTTGCAGTTTTTTTTAGTAACTTGTTGTGGGGGTGTCAAGTTTTTAGAAAATTAGGTCAGGTACTGTAAGCACATAGTAAACTAGCTTAAAGACTCGAAAACAAGTCTGAAACAAGCAACGCAGTTGTTCAACATTGACAGTAAATTGTTTATTGTACAAAATATTGCAGGTAAATGTAAAGTTGATTGATATTTAGCAGCTTATTCTACATCAAGAAGTTAGGCTGGGATTCACCAAACAGTCAGTTGATTATGTTTGTGTTACATCACACCCATATATTTGTAGGCTATGTGTGCCTGGATCATGCAGTACCATATTTTGCCATGATATAATAATACAAAACATAACTACTGCCATCTTGACAGAAACAATGTTAGTTTGACAGTTCACATGACTAATATCTTGTACTCTTCCCTCTATACTGCTCCCCAGTGAAAGAACTCAGACTTCAGATATACAGTGATCTCAAGGATGAAGACATTCTGATGACATTATCCCACAAAGCATTCACAAGGTATTTCAGAAGGACTGTTTTTTTGTTCCATTTTCTTTTTGGAGTTTCATCTGAAGAAATATTGAAATAGTCTTTGGCTGCAAGAAAAAAATATAGCTATAGCTTTTTTTTGTCACAGCATCTCAAAATACATTCTTAAACAGCCTCTCAAAATACTCTGGCAAACATAGCCACATGAAAATGCTTGTGCTTACCTTACAGGAACAAAACCTGAAACACAGGACAGAACGATTCGAATTTTAGCTAAATACTCTCAAATACAAAATTGATGCCAATTATGTTCATTATCTTGATACCCACCTGTGGAATTTCTGGTTTTCTGCCACAGAAACCAAGCGATGCATCCAATCAACAAAATAACTGCAATCACCACAATAACTGTACCAATGGAACTGGACTCTGTATAAAGGTTTGAGTGCAAAAATATCCTTAAAAAAACGTGAAGGAGCAGCTAGCAGACAAATATCTATGATCTATTATAGACCAATTCAAAGGTAAAACAAAAATAGGCAAATGTCTGAAATGTCTGAACATTCTTTGTATTTTGTTCTCAAACTTCCACCACATTTATATGACATCAAACAGCCAAACTGAGACCTTGTGGGACACCCAGCCAGCGGGACACCTTGTGATTTTTGTTGCTAATAATCAAACTGTAAAGCAATAGTCAGAAGACAGTCTTCACAGCCCTTTAGCTCATGGCTGCAGAGTGGATGAATAAAACAAGAACATTTGGTGCAATGTAGACCAAATAGCAAAATGGCTGCCATCACTAACTAATGGAAACAAGCAGACCCCACCTTTTGTTTTTCTGTGCCCCTTACATGTACAACCCAGCACATGTGGTTTGTGTTGCTCCAAATGTGTTCTTTTCTATAGCAATGGACAACATTTATGAACCTCAAAGAATAGAATAGAATAGATTGACAGATTTTTCCTTTATGAATGAACCCCAAGACGCAAGTCACCTGGATTAACTCTCTTAAGAATAGTTCCACTCTTGTGGACCACCTCACAGGTGTACTGATTCTTCTTCAGCTCCTCAGGTGACACGGTGAGCACTGCTCTTTTCTGGAAGGTTCCATCCTCATTGGGTAGAGTCTCGCCCACGTCCACATGCACCTGCATCTTCTCTCCATCTCTCATCCAGGTGATCACCACCCCCTCAGGGTAGAAGCCAGTAGCGTGGCACATCACTGTAGAGTCCCTCTGGAGAAGACTGACCTTAGGGGGGACTTGGGAGACATTACAGGAAGGAGGACATTGCAAATACATATTAATGAGCAATGTCCACAGAAGTACGTTATAGCATACATGATGGTATGCAGTCACTGCACCTGTCCTACTTCATTTTTAATGTTATGATATGAACACCCAAATATTTCCTTTTGAGTCATACCAAACCAAGCAGGCTTTGCGTTATCTTTTTTTAATGGGCAATTGCTGTCTTGTTGATGAGATTAACAAACATATATTATTAATAGATATTAACCATAAATATTTAATATATTTGAAATAGAAAAGCACTCAGAGAGCGCGGACCATGTGGTCGCAGACACAATATAGATTCCAGATGATGTTCTGGATCACTGATCACCACCAAAATTGAATCAGTTGTTACTTGTTACAGTTGTCCCAATGCACACATCCAAAAATGTCATCCAAATCTTTTTTAGTTATGTAGTATACAGACAGAACAGCCACACAGACACACACACACACAAACAGACAGACACCGCTGCCGCAAACATAATCTCCTTGCGGCAGAGGTATTAACATATATTTTATATACATTTTCATTTAAAGGTAGGGTCTGTTTTCCTGGTGTAGCCTACTTGTTACTATATTGTTAAAATACCCTTCCCATCCCAGTTTCAACCAATTAATTAAATAGACATGAGATACCTGTCCTCATTATGGTGTCTCTCCCATATTGAACATATTTCTTCAACCAGTCAGTGCAGATCTGGGTGAAGTACTTTCTTAGATACTCCATCTCAGCTTTTTCAGCGTCCCACTTGTTCTTGGTGACGACACTCTCAGACACAGCTGCTATCCAGCGGAGGTTCTCAATGTCCAGCGTGATGAAGTCCTTGCCATCGTAACCATACCCATCCGACGAGCCCGTTGCTCCAGTCTCATCGTCCCACTGACAGCCCACCAGCCTCTGGAACGTGTGCACCCCTGGGTGTTCCACATCAGGAAGAAAACATTCCAAAATAATTCCAAATATTCCAGAGTTATTCCAATCCAAAATAACATACTTGAACACTGATGTTGATCTTGACTAAAAGCTATACCTCAAATAAGTTCAGATCAACTGCATAGTACAAAACAATACGTCGCTGTCGGGCGGAAACCTCGTATCTCCACTTTTTAGGTTTTTCATATATTGACATAAATCGATGCTATTGGTCTGTCTCCAAGTGGGTGGGTGTTTTTTAGAAACTATAAACCAATAGAAAGTCGTAAATTTTCACTGTGTTTTAATCTCGTATCTCCACTGGACACTTGGACTGTCAGTCAAAACCTCCTAACTCCACCCCGCATCTGTCTGAGCCGCCTCCGTGCGTCTTCGCCGACGAACCTTATCTGGAATCCAAGCTAAGAAGCTACGTGAAACGTTTGCGGCCACCACTTCAACGATATATGAGGTAAATATTTTAGAAAAAGGTCTTCATACTTGTGCCGAAATGGTTAAAACTGTAGTGATGATGTTTTGGTTGCATGAGATTTTGTTTCCAACTATGTCAGCCATCGAACTAGCTTTCAAGTGACGATCGACACAAAAGATAACATCCCCCCTAGCGCTTTCTTGCCCTTGTAAATATAACCAATTTCAAGAAAGTCTTAATCGTTTGGTGTCTTGTCTCACCATTTCATGTAAAACTGTGTGTTTCAGTGATGTTGTTTTGGTATTGTGTGGTTTCCGATAGTTGCAAGCAATAGCTTTCCTCTGTTGTGTCTCTCAGCTAGCAGTTACGTCTAGCTAGACGCAGTTTTTCCAGGTCTGTTCATCTGCTAGAAAGGTCACGGACTTCGGGTACATTTGATTTTTAGGATTAACTTGACTACCCACCTGAAGTCATTTAAATGTTTAGTCATTTCTTAGTGTTTATCTTTGGACGACGAGCGTTCGTCCGAACAATTTTGGTGGAGCACAATGACATGGCTTCTGCCAGCTAGCCTAAATAGCCCTGCTCTTTACGCGCCTTCTCCACAGCAGTGGTTGTTGTTGGTTTAATAAATATTCGTAGACTAAAGACTGTTTTATTGCCGCACAACACGGAATAGATTAAGATTAAGATTACTGATAAAGTACCGTGGTTTGGTGTGTTACAGAAACAATGTCCGTGTCCTTAGAGGAGTTGTGTAGTCTGGTTAATGTGTCCTACCATGAGGCTAAAGACCTTTATGGAGACTCAGACCCATCATCATCATCATCATCATCATCAGATGGAGAGGGAGAGAAAGAGTCAGACAGGGAGTCAGACAGGGAGTCAGACAGCGAGTCAGACAGCGAGTCAGACAGCGAGTCCTCAATAAGTGATCTCACTCAAGAAGTGCATGCTGGTAAAATTAATACTTATGATAATGAGCTTCAGTAATATAATTTCACAGGGAAATTAGTCTTGGATGAGATTCAATTAGGTAGATGTTACAATACTCAAGTAACGTTATTGTGAATGCGAACATAAAATATTTTGAGCAAATGCCATTTCAATGTCATGACTGGAGGTTTTTATAATGATACTAATATTGTGCACTTGTTTGTTGTGGTTTTCAAGATGCCAGCGATACCTCTCTCACACCTCCCACTAAGAGAAAGAAGAGGGAAGATTCGTGGAAGAAAAATGTTAACAAGAAGAAGAGAATGAGTGGAGAGTCTTATGTGGGGAAAGGAGGGCGTGAAGATGCCATGAAGGAGCCACGGATGATGGGGCCGAGGTGTGAATCAACTGCATGCGCTAGATCCAAAGAACACCACTGCAATGATGTGAGTGAGGCAGACAGGGAGGGGATTTTCAGAAACTTCTGGGCAAATATGAACTGGGAGGAGAAGCGGATGTATGTGTGTGGCCTGATCGATGTGCTCCCGGTGAAAAGGAGAAGAGGATCACAAGAGTCTCGTCGGTCATCTACTTTGTTTTTTTTTTTGAGAGTTAATGGGCAGAGAAGGAGAGTCTGCAAGAAGTTTTTTTTGTCTACTTTGGGTATAGGGGAATGGTCTGCCCTTAACTGGTCAAAGGACCCAAACACACTAGAGCACACACAGGATACACAACCAAGCACACTTGAGCGCACACACAATACACACAGATCAGCTGTAAGACACGAGTTTCTCACCAACTTTCTAACCAGTCTTCCAAAGATGCCGTCACACTATTGCAGATCAACCAGCTCCAAACTTTACCTAGAGCCGGTTTTTCAATCACTTAATCATGTTCACACAGTCTATTGCCGTGCAGCAGAGGAGCAAAACCTGAGACCATTTTCAAGGCAGGTCTTTGCAGAGGCATTCCATCGCCTTAACATAGGGCTTTACCAGCCGAAAAAAGATCAGTGCAACACATGCTGCACGTTCAGGGCCGGCAACCTGTCTGATGACGAGTGGCAGCATCATCTCCTACAGAAGGAAGAAGCACGGTCAGAGAAGGTGAGTGATAAAGCTTGTGCAAGTGAGAAGTCCATGGTGCTTTGCATGGATCTGCAAGCCCTCCTCCTCTGTCCCAAACTGAGTGCATCCGCCCTATACTACAAGACCAAGCTTGCTGTCCACAACTTCACCCTTTATGACATGTCGTCACACAATGCCACTTGTTACGTATGGCATGAAAGTGAGGATCCCTGTCTGCCAGTGAGTTTGCATCGCGCATCATCGATTTCCTGTCAAGACAGAACCAGGCCGAAGACTTTGTGTTGTGGAGCGACGGGTGCGGGTACCAAAATAGGAATTCCATTCTTGCCAGTGCTTTGCTTTGTTTTACCATGGAGAGCAAGAAGGTGGTGACCCAGAAGTACTTGGAAAAGGGCCATACACAGATGGAGTGCGACTCGGTCCATAGCGTTATTGAGCGCCGCCTGAGGGACCAAGATGTCCATGTCCCTGCCGAGTACGTGTCTGTGATGAAGAAGGCACGCACCAAGCCGAACCCATACGACGTCCGCTACCTTGACCACTCCTTCTTCCTCGACTTCACCAAGCTACGAGTCTGCACGTCTCTGCGGCCTGGAGCTAAACCTGGGGACCCCACTGTCCACGATATCAGAGCCATCAGGTAAAAAAAATAGGGAAAGTGGAAAATCATGATGGTACACATTTACTTGATCTGAAATGGTGTCATTAAAACTGCATTTTAACTTTTTTGATTGTTTGATTATACTGAATGTAAGTTAAATAGTGATTGTCTAACTAATGATATTTTTCACTTTTCCATTTTTCTTATTTCTCTTTAGGTACAACATAGATGGGACAATGGACTTCAAGATCCACCACACCGATGACTGGAGTCCACTTCCAAACCCGAGGCTCCGACATTCCACCATGAACAGCCTTTCAGCCGTGCCCCAGCTCTACACCAGCAGCCTGAAGATCAAGGAAACCAAGTTCAAACATCTTCAGGACCTGAAGGAAGTCATTCCCAAGGACTTTCACAGCTTCTATGACAACTTGCCTCATTAACTAACATTAATATTGACAGATGGTCCCTATTATGTGATGAACTGTGACTGCCTAACAGAGCTCTTGTGTCTCACTGCAAGACTGGTGTCTCGTTGGTGACTGTTTTCTCCCTTTGCAACAGGGAGTGTGAGTGAAGGTGTCTGAAGTGCGATGGCCTTCTGTGAGACCGCCAGAGATGTGTCCAGCTTGTGAGCAGACAAGGCATCCCAAGATGAGGTCAAGTCCTGTGTGTAGGACCATAGAGGTAGGTGAAGTTCTTGTGTGTGTACTGCACTACTGCTGAAGAAGAACCATTGAGTGGGAGTGGTAAACGGAAATGAGGGACGTTTGCTTGCAAACAGCAGTACATGGGTTAGCTCTGTGATGGGGATAGATCAGCAGAACAGGCTGTAATCACCATATTTTAGAACCTCTTGTTACATAAGCCAGCTAATTTGATGTCGCAATGGCAGCTGATTTGACGTGTGTGTGTGTGTGTGAGTGAGTGAGTGAGTGTGTGTGAGTGAGTGTGTGTGAGTGAGTGTGTGTGAGTGAGTGTGTGTGTGTGTGTGAGTGAGTGAGTGAGTGAGTGTGTGAGAGTGTGTGTGTGTGTGTGAGTGAGTGAGCAGCTGCTAGTGTGTGCTTGTGCTGTCCTGTGGGACTTTGTCAACACTCGTCTCTTCCTCTCTTCTCCTCTCCCTCTCCTCATCTCTCCTCTCCCTCTCCTCATCTCTCCTCTCCTCTCTCTCACCTCTCCTCTCCTCTCCTCTCTCTCCTCTCCTCTCCCTCATCTCTCCTCTACTCTCCTCTACTCTCCTCTACTCTACTCTACTCTACTCTACTCTACTCGTGTTTGTATTTATGTGTAAGCATGTCTGGTAAGCCAGAATCGGCTGCCATTGCGACATCAAATTAGCTGACTTGTGTGGCAAGAGGTTCTTAGGTATGGTGATTACAGCCTGTTCTGCTGATCTATCCCCATCACAGAGCTAACCCATGTACTGCTGTTTGCAAGCAAACGTCCCTCATTTCCGTTTACCACTCCCACTCAATGGTTCTTCTTCAGCAGTAGTGCAGTACACACACAAGAACTTCACCTACCTCTATGGTCCTACACACAGGACTTGACCTCATCTTGGGATGCCTTGTCTGCTCACAAGCTGGACACATCTCTGGCGGTCTCACAGAAGGCCATCGCACTTCAGACACCTTCACTCACACTCCCTGTTGCAAAGGGAGAAAACAGTCACCAACGAGACACCAGTCTTGCAGTGAGACACAAGAGCTCTGTTAGGCAGTCACAGTTCATCACATAATAGGGACCATCTGTCAAGCAGACACACACACATGCGCGTGTGCACACACACACGCACGCATGCACACACACACACACACTTTCGCCTCAAGATGTTTCAATTACTCGTGTATTAGGTGTCCTCACATTCTAGAATTTTGAGGTCCAGCGCCATCTTGAGGGTAGAGCGGGGGAAGAGCGCTACGAATTTCCCCCAGGTCAAATGAGCTAAGAGCCTATGACCAATAAGCCCCGGCAATATTTAATACATTTAATGTCAAACTCTGGCGTTGAAGCAGTCAAAGCTCTTCATAGATCATGTATACCAGTCAAACTTTCGTTCAAAATGAAAATTACGAAAGTAACTGCTTTTTAAGATCTGCCGCGATTAACTTTAAGCGTCAAGAGCAATGTTTACTACATAGTGCAATGTAGCCACCCGCATTCAAATCGCTATTTGTAAGACATTTAAAAGTCTCGACACAGCATGATACCTCGGTCACAACATTGTCAGAGCCTCTACACGTGGAATCGAGCATTAAAAACATCGTTGGTGTACGCATGTGTGTTTCAATGAATGTTTATGAACGGCACTTACCAGATTAACCACCTGACGTAAGTAGCAACTCGCACTGACTGCTTGCTACGGAGAAATAGTAACGCAATGTGTGAACGTCGACTGGGAGTAAACGTTGAAAGGATGTTGACTGGCTTAAGATTTAGAAATATTTGGCAGTGCATAGCCTAACTTTCTCAGATACATAATGTGGGAGCAGGTATTACGAGCTGGCACAAGTGATCGCAAGCAGTGGCTCAATACTGGGAGAGGAATGATGTTAGCCCCTGGGTAGGTTACCCCAAGTCTTTTTCTTTTAACGTAGCCTACTATTGCCTTACCTTAGCCTTCACCAGGCTCTTTCCATCAAACTCATTTGACACTAATTCCCGTACCCTCTCCCAAACAATTTGGTTATAATCCTTAACATTTACAGCACTACAATTCATCAGTAGTAACAAGGCAGTTGCTGGATAAGCCTGACGTTAGTATTAGCAACTAGCATGTTAGTACTGAATTGCATAGTTCACAAACAGTCTTTGAAACAAACATAATGCGTACACTACGGATGTTTTAAATATTCGATTCTACGTGTAGGGTCTGTAATGATGTTGTGACTGATGTATCATGCTGTGTTGAGCCTTTTAAGTATTTTAAAAACAGCGATTTGGATGCAGAGGGCAACATTTAACTATGCAGGCTAGTTAGAACCCATTCAACTTAAAGTAATCGCGGCAGATCTTAAAAGCAGTTACTTTCGTAATTTTCATTTTTAACGAAAGTTTGACTGGTGTACATGATCTGTAAAGAGCTGTGGCTGCTTCAACGCCGGAGTTTGACATTAAATGTATTAAATATTCCCGGCGTTGGTCATCGCTCATTGGCCTGGGGGAAATTCGTAGCGCTCTTCCCCCGCTCTACCCTCAAGATGGCGCTGGACCCCCAAAATTGTAGAATGGGAGTGGGGACACCCAATTGTTGGTTGACATATACTTTGAGCTACACGCACAAAATTTGGTAGGTGTGTGTTACTTCCCAAGACGAAAAACTTTAGTATTACAATGCATTAGCCACGCCCAACAGTGAAGTGAGGTAATAAGGAGTATAAAAATTTGGACACACAGTGAACTGTAATTGCGTACTTGTCTGACATGGTATGTCAGATTCAAGTGAAATTTGGTGTACCTGTAGATGCAGTTGATGCCAAATTGCGGACGGATTTTTGATATCTCGTAATATGTTGGAATAACAATATTAGGAAATTGCATGATTTTAATTTTTCATCAAGAAACAGGAAGTGTGTCAGAAAATCATACTGCCTTAACTGTTTGGTCTGAAACTTCACAGGTTCATAGATGGTATGACTGTGAAGATATCTACACACCCCTTGGGTGTGCCTGTTATAGCGCCACCACCTGGTCAAGCAGGAAATGTGCCAGAAATTGACAATGCTTTAACCGATTGATCTGAAACTTCACTGGTTCATAGATGGTATGCCTGTGATGATATCTAGACACCCTGTGGGCGTGCCTGTTATAGCGCCACCACCTGGTCAAGCAGGAAATGCGCCAGAAATTGACAATGCATTAACCGATTGACATGAAAATTAGTAACATGCTTGTAATGGTATATTTGCAAGCAGTGTTGGGAGTAACGCAGTTACAAAAGTAACTAATTACTGTAATGCATTGCTTTTTGGGGTAACTTGGTAATGCAAGGCATTACAGAGAAAAAAAATTGTAATATTTTACTCGGTACAATTGTAAGTAACTCAAGTTACAACTTATAACTTGGAATGAAGTGGTGTTTTTTTCCTTCATACAAATTCGCCAAATATCACTGAGAGGTCAGCAAGGGTAAAAACGTCTGTTGTGCTGGAATTAATGTAGAACTTTATAGTCTCCACTTGTCGTTTTCAACATTGATAACAAATTAGTGAAGGTCATAGGCTACCGCAGGGCTCCGAAGAGTAATTTAAAATGTAATGCAACAGTTATGGAAGCGATTATTTTAAAATGTCAGTAACAAGTAATAAATAACGCATTACAGTTTTGCAGTAACTTGCCCAACACTGCTTGTAAGTCCTACTTGACTATGTGACCACAGACCACTGTTAATTGACACTGTACTGGCCCCTACTGGTCAAACATTATATCTGGAAATGGTTTGACGTAGGTTAACCAAATTAGGTATATCGACTCCAGACTGTGTTCTGACCACGCATTACCATTAACTGAAACTCTCTAGCGCCCCCTAGTGGTCAAATATTATAACTCTGGAAACGGTTTGACGTAGCTTATCCAAACTTAGTATATGGACTCCTGACCATGTTCTGACGACGCATAACCATGAATCGAAAGTCTCTAGCACCCTAGTGGTCAAATATTATAACTTGAAAACAGTTTGACGTAGCTTATCCAAATTTAGTATATGGACTCTGACTGTGCTCTGACTACGCATAACCATGCAATTCGAAAGTCTCTCGGCTCCCCATGTGGTCAAACATTATAACTTTTGGAAACGGCTGGACCTTATCATAGCTGCTGGCACACAGACTGCGGACCATCCTCTCTGATCATGCAGTATGACTTATATGACACTTGTAGCGCCCCTACTAAGGGCAAGAGGGTGCAAGGCAGACTGAGAGTGGGTGATAGACAGCGTGAGTGCGTGCGAGTGTAAAAA
>JAODXP020001538.1:0-2500 GCA_027497455.2 Sardinella longiceps | reverse complement strand
TAGGAGCTTACTTGTCCATGAACTCGATATCTCCAACCATGTAGCCAGCTGTCTATGCTTAAAACCTGATAGCAGTGCCATGCTGCATAATGTTTTATTGCTTCCCTCAATTGTTTTTATTGATAAAGTTTGAGTTTGTGCGTGCATATTTTCAAACTAACATTTATTCATCCTCACCACAAATGACAATGTGGATGAATAGCATATGCTAAGTTTAGCACTAAAAGTGGTTGTGTCAAAAATAGATGCCTTACAATGCAAATACTTTATGCCAATAAAATTAATGAAAGACTAGGTAGAGGAATAGTCCATGGTCTAGGTGAATCAGTATGTCTGCAATATGCACAATGGTTAAATGTCAAATAAAGCTAACTAAAAGATCTTGTTTTCAAAAGATGTGGGCCTTGAACCACACAAAGGCATAGCATTGAATGAAGTAGGCTGAGTACTTGATGTAAACTGAACACATTTCAATTACTTTACACCTTTGGTGAAAACACTGACATGTCATCATACACCACTGAACTCTGAGCCCAAATCATAACTTCAAAAGCTTAACTTAAAAAAACAGAATCTTAACTAAACTTAACTATGCCCTCTCCCACAACCCAAATTTACTAAAGATGTGGACCCTGGACCACACAAAGGCTTCGGCTTGGTACATGTAAACTGTACGAATTTCTGACTTCAACAATTCCACACAACTCAAATGAAAACTAGATGTACCGCATGGCGGAACAAAATATGACCCCCGCTCAGTTCTGCACATTCTCTGCCCTGTGTGTGTGTGTGTGTGTGTGTGTGTGTGTGTGTGTGTGTGTGTGTGTGTGTGTGTGAGACAGTAGGCCTATCATCCCAAACCAGTAACCCTTCGCTTAATAGCACCATCTACAGGTCAATGGTTGTACAGTCATTAAATGTACATATAAATTCATTTATTTTATAGCCCTCCATGGATGAAATTCCTCAAAACGTGACATATTCCCACAAGATAACTGAAAGGAAAATAAAGGTCCACAACACTGTTTGATGCTCCCAAGAATTCATTAACACAATGTGCTAGTCTAGTCGTCGTGCTATTAAATTCTTGGGAGCATCAAACAGTGTTGCGGACCTTTATTTTCCTTTCAGTTATCATATGTTTGGTCCAGCACCTGTGCCACTGATGTGCACGCATATATTCCCACAAGATGTCAGCTTCATCATACACATTAAATTTGGTGCAGTTCATAACATCTGATCTAAAGATATTGGCAATTAAAGCAGTATAATATTGCATTTTAATTTTTTTACCATGGGGGTGCAAATCACAAATGACTGGTTTAAGCTAGGTTGATGTGGGCTCTTGAGACCAACATTCCATTAACATTTCATTATCCTCAATGCCACGGGTCAGGTAGTTCTTTAGGAAAAACTGCATTTAAAAAACAATTAAGGGAATAAACATATGCAGCATGCCACTGTATCAGGTTGTAAGCTCTGACAGCTGGCTACATGGTTAGAGATATAAGTTAACTGACAAATATAAGTCCTACATCTGATAAAACGGTAACAATTTAACCAAATCTGTGTTTTATTACGTTTATGGGAGGGTAATGTAATAAGTTTTTTCATGTTCCCACCAATGTAATAATTTCCTGCAAACGTAATAATTATTACGTTTGTGGGAAATTTTTTATTACGTTAACAGTAGGCGACTGTTATTACGTTTAAGGGAAATTATTACGTTTGCAGGATTATTACATTTTAAAAGTGCATATTTTTATTACGTTTGTGGTTTATTACGTTTGTGGGAAGTTATTACGTTTGTGGGTGTTACAATGCACAATGGTTAAATGTCAAATAAACTAACTAAAAAAGATCTTGTTTTCAAAAGATGTGGGCCTTGAACCACACAAAGGCATAGCATTGAATGAAGTAGGCTGAGACTTGATGTAAACTGAACACATTTCGATTACTTTACATCTTTGGTGAAAACATTGACATGCCATCATACACCACTGAACTCTGAGCCTAAATCAAAACTTAAAAAAGCTTAACTTTAAAAAAAAAATCTTAACTAAACTTAACTTAACTTAACTTTTTTTCTAAATTTACTAAAGATGTGGACCCTGGACCACACAAAGGCTTCGGCTTGGTACATGTAAACTGTACGAATCTCTGACTTCAACAATTCCACACAACTCAAATGAAAACTAAATGTACCGTATGGCGGTACAAAATATGACCGCCGCTCAGTTCTGCACATTCTCTGCCCTGTGTGTGTGTGTGTGTGTGTGACAGTAGGCCTATCATCCCAAACCAGTAACCTTTCGCTTAATAGCACCATCTACAGGTCAATGGTTGTACAGTCATTAAATGTACATATAAATTCATTTATTTTATAGCCCCCCATGGATGAAATTCCACAAAACGTGACATATTCCCACAAGATAACTGAAAGGAAAATAAAGGTCCGCAACACTGTTTGATGCTCCCAAGAATTCATTAACACAATGTT
>JAODXP020001537.1:0-23709 GCA_027497455.2 Sardinella longiceps | reverse complement strand
CGCTGAAGATGAAGCACCTAGCCTACAACATTTCAGTCATCTTGGGGACAAAAATGTGGCCATGAGTAGCTTTAACCTTCTTATCATCATACATTCAGTCCTCTCTCTCTCTCTCTCTCTCTCTCTCTGACAGGAGTGGGAGTCAGTAGTTGACCCTCCATTTGTCCCTGTGGCCTCTCCGTAAAGCGACCGTGTCATCCCGTCAGACAGGTACGTAGCCCAGCCCAGCTGGAAGACTTCCCGCTGATCAAACAGGACAGCTAGGACACCATGCAGCAACCAGCAACATCTGTCACAGAGGGACGGGTGTTGCAGTGCATTTTTCAAATGATCTTTTATTGGGTGAAAAGAGGAATGCAATGGGGGGTGAATGAGGACAAATTTTTGTGGTGAGAAGAAAAAAATGTAAATAAATAAATAAATAAATAAATAAAACGTTATTAAGTGCAATGACAAATCATGTGATGACAGCTAAACAGGAAGTAAATGTCTGTGAGACAGAGTACAATGTCTGGCCAATGCAGCACGTTGAGTGACTATAAGGCAAAATAAATGGACTGAACGTCCCTTTCCACCCACCGCCAGCAATATTACCACTGTAATGACACATGGTGGCACTGTGACAGCATTGATGAATGTGAGATTGGGGTGACTGCCAAGAAGTGGGTGAGGGGAGAGTGTTGTCTCCACTGACTCCTCCATAAATACAGAGCAAGCCTACCTGCCTACAAGCAGGGCTGGCTGAGACTCACTCCACTGTGCCACCTCCCCCCAGCCATTCTGAGTAAAAATGTGCCGTTTGCACCCAGGGAGATGAGCAGGGACATTATGTAAGCGCTAACGAGTGCTGTTGTAAGTTGACTGACTTGGTGTCATCCATACTGGATACATGCTGAACATAATAGGCTATTACATGTACATGAGGTGCTTTGTAAGCTTATTTAAATGACCAGCATTGGCAAATTCAGTTTATTTCTTTGTATGTCATTTGTGTTAATAACCTCATAATGATAATAATAATAATAAATAGTATTATAATAAATACAAAAAATATTATTTATTATTATTATTATTATTATTATTATTATTATTATTATTATTATTATTGTTGTTATTATTATTATTATTATTATTATTATTTGTTGTTGTTTTTGTTGTTGTTGTGTTGTTTTTGCTGCTGTTACACATTTTAATATCTTACTACAGTACTTGCAAAGGCATACAGTAGATCACCAAAGGAAACTTGACAGTTGCAATATCACAGTTTACAGACTTGACAGAACCTCCCTTTCCTCTTTTCCGTTCAATGTTCTTCAATCTTCAATGTTCTTCTGTTTTTCTGGTCCTGTCTTCCTGAGTCAGACTCATATCTATTTAGCAGCTCTTTTCATATGAAATCAGCCTCTGCCATGTAGAGAAGTATGTTTTAGTGCCCTACGGCAGGGGTTAAAATGAATGACTTGAATGTTGGCAGTACACTGATCTTTCAGCTGAATTACAGGAACACATGTCCCACCTTAATTGGGTTCCTTGAAATAATAAGAATTGTGCAGATTGCCCTTTCTGCCATTCAAATCTGTTAGAATTATGTGCACAGGAAACTATGTTCAATTTGGCATATTCCCTTATCAGTAATGGATGTTTGGAGGCACAGAAAATTGCATCCCTGCGCACCTCATAAAAATGAGGACACTTCATTTCTTAGCATTAGGTGGGGTGCATCTGCACTCGCAACAGCCTTGCAAACACAAACTGATTTCAGCCCACAGCAAATTGCATTACTATGGCAACCTCTTAAAGTAGAGGGCTAGCTTACCTTGCGGAACTTGCACATGTGTACTTTTTAACAGGGGGATTTCACGGTCATTTTAATCTTTTTCAACCGTCATTCAAAGTAATGGTCTCTAGTCAATGGGCCGTAAAAATCTTTATTACATAGCAGAAATAAAATATTAAATGACACTTCAAATTTCTAGGATATTAGTGTCTTAGTCTTAGCAGATTCTTTAAGGTTGATGTTTCCAAATGATACACTACAAATATTTATTTGTAAGAAAGCTTGCCTCAGTGTGAGTTTAATTGCTCAAAAGCCGTTCCCAAAATGCACAAACAGAAGGATGCATCAAGGTATTAATACTGCTACAGAAAAAAAAAAAAAGAAAAGAAAAAAATCTTCTTCAATGGATGCATCCAAAACTGTGTGACATTCTCTTTAGCGTCTAGCTTTGAAATAATTTAGGATAATGTGCACTGGCACGTGTAAATTTGATTGATGCCACATCTAATAACTGTAATGGCACAAGCTGGCTTTGCTGTAACATTTCAGGATGAATGGTTTTAATGGTGTCATTGTTTTTGCTTATCAGGGGGAAAAAAATGGTCCAATTAAGACTTAGGCTGTCGGAACCTTTACTCATTCATTAGGCTGGTATTAAACCTGTATTTATGTTTTATGATTAATGATTTTTCATTAGTTATTCACTGGAAGTTCATCAGTGAGATCATCCTGTCCTACTGTACAGAACAGTCTAGGAACTTGTCCAGGAAATGACCCAGAAGTGATCAATAAACCAATCAACCAACCCACTGTTTCACGTGCCAATAAACACCCCTCACATCCACATATCCACGGCCCCTGGCACACACAGGTACAAGATGAGCTAGGAAGTGGTAAATGAATGTTACGTAAGTCAGTTACATGTAGGTTGACAACAGCACATTAGCACATATGTATATATTGTTTATGTGTGAACATGTATGTGTGTATACACACACACACACACAAAATAGACATGTATAGGCAATTTTCACGTCCATAATGACAATTTTTACGTCCATAATGACAATTAAATCCAATACTATGGTGTGATGTAAAATTTGTCTGTAGAGAGAATTCTGAGTGGTGTGATGGACATGGCAATGAGTACCTGTTTTCCTTGGCATTGCCCATATGTGTACAGCTTTGTAGTCACTTTGATAGCTAAATCACTTTCCCTCTCTGCTCCCCTTATGGTCGCTTAGCAACTTTACCGTCCTTGCAAGATGCCAAAGTTGCCTGCTGATGGACGAAAATGAAAATCACTCATGCCTGAGCTTGATTGCATTGTTAGTCAATCTTGTCAGTCAACATCATACTTTGAAAACAGTCATCTCTGTTTGTTTGTAAACAACTCCACATATATCTTTTCCTTTGTAAACTAATCCACATGTAGGCCTACTGGAGCCAGATTTGATCATGCGCTTTCACATCGTTTCACTTTGTGCAAAACGTCTGAAACATCTCCACTGACAATCGTTTCCTCTCTAGTGGGCGCTTTGCCATGTTTTGAAACATTTTGCTTATTTAAAACGCACATAAAAAAATCTTTTCTTATCTTAACTCGAGGTTAGTGATGCACAATATTGTGGCTTCAGTTTCTCACTCTGTTGGTGAAAACAAAAGTTCATCATACTGTCCCTGACTGTCTCGAGGAACAAAATGAAATGACCGGAGCCAGCAGGTGGCGCTGGCCTGGCTACATGTATTGGTGTGAATATAGCACATATTCACCTTATTCCGCGGGTAAACATGGGCGCTGCCATGACGATTGTCATTCAACATCCGATCCGCATTGACTTAGCGTTGTGATATTTGGTGTTTTAACGGTCTAATATAAGTGGTCTTATTATGAAGTTGTGCTCACTACATCCATCAATAAAGTTAGAACAGTTCGTCGCCAGATAAAAAATGATGTTTTCAGCTGTAAAAACTGTGTTTCTATGGCTACAATAAGGAGTTTTGTGATTGTGATATTTCATGAAAATTGATTTGAATGAGAGGCCGCGTCTAACGAAAGTTCCAAGACAATCAGAGGGCAAACGCGGAAGAAAAAAAAAGACAAAAAGGGGCGGGGCTGCATAAGGTGAATACAGTTTACAATTTAGGGAGCACATATTGCACATTAGCTACTGTATGCTTAATATATTTCTTTATTAGGTTAGGGATAATGGCCGCTGTCCATTAGGCCTTTACTCCCCTCCATTACCAACTGTAGGCTATAAATTAGGTACAAGACAGCATGAGAAATTGACACTCTATAAGATATATTTTGTTACATATTGTACAAAAAAAGATGTAATAAACATGAATAAACATATACACATAATATAAATATAAAATGTTCTCGATGGTTCTATTGATCCCTATAGTATAGTCCAGTATACTGCAGATATACCATACACATTCATTTGAGTTCATCAATGCTCTGCAAGGTAACTTCAGGGCAGTCTCCCCTTAGACAGGCACAAGGCCCACCACAGTGAGCATATGCTCAGCTTATCCACGGGGTGCTGTCTGATTGCATGCTTCTGCAGGTATTACTCTTTCAAACAGGTAAGCAAATAAAAGAAATAAAATCAACGACCAACTCATTAAGACACCGAATAAGCAAGTACACTTGACATCAAAGGCATGCACCCACAGAATTGATTAAAGATTGAAAAGCCATCGCTTGAAAGAGGGAATATATAATATCGTGGCCCATGAAGTCTAAATGAGCAATATAAAGAAAGCTGACAACAAAAAAAATCATCTCTTGTCAGATTTTTCCCATTAATTAAGTGCAATCTGTCATGTATCATAAAACTCCAAAAAGCGATACTAATTCTTCACTTAGCATATATTTGGCCGCTAGCAGTAGTGTCTTTTTAGAGCTCTTTTGGCAACGAAAATTTATATTTTTTGGATGCGTCTTCAGCCCATCACTGTCAGGATCAAGCCTTTCTCTATCTGTACATCTGTACTCTTTCTTTTCTCTCTTTTCCCATCTCCCTCTCCCACTACATGTTGGCATAGATGTCGTCATCTGGCTCTTTAGCACATCCAACACCATGATTCATCCCCAGTCCTGGCTTTGTGGTCTGCAGAAACTAGAAAGGAAGAGAAAGGCGTCATACTACATTGTTTAGCCGACACACACTGCTACACAGAGATGCTTTCAGACCAAATTAACCCTCAACGTCAAACATCAAACAACTATAAATATGCACTTGGAGAGTGCAGACCTCCGCCAAGGCAATTTGGTTACTGACGCTTCCCAGAGTTCTGGTGTTTACAGATGGATGTGCTAACTGTCAGTATTGACAGTCCTGTCCAGATCCTGATCTGGATCATCATCAAAGTTTTATGGGTTCTTTCTTGGGCAAAGACACACCTCTGGTAAACATATATCATACAAATCTGTAGCCTACCTTTTGCCATAAAGTTGCTAACAAACAGACAAACAAACAAACAGACAAAACAATTCCGGCGAAAAAACGTAACCTTTTTGGCCGAGGTAATAATAATAATAATAATAATAATAATAATAATAATAATAATAATAATAATATAATGGGCTAATAATAATAGTCATATTGTAGTACCCAGCTGTCATGTCATTACTTGCAAATGCAATAGCGTGTGTGTTATACACTTCAATGGTCTGCAGTTGCATAAATAATGGAAACCATCAATAGTCAAAATGTGAGCTTGTACAGTACTGTATGTGAGAGAGGGGAATTGTATGTGGATTACCTCTGTGTTAGCATAGATATCTTCATCAACATCACCAATATCTTTGCCAGACTGAAAATACAGACACACACACACACACACACACACACACACACACACACACACACACACACACACACAAGAAAAGTAAAACAAGATGTTTGAAATGCCAATTAGGTGGTTTATTTTCTGCAAATTACAAGTGCCAGCGTTAATCAGACTTCATCGGTCTAGGAGTTTATTTCTTTTAAGCGTCTAAAGTTTGAGGACCTGAAGTGCTAATTGCACCTGTTGGAAATAATGAATGACATAATGACTCAAGTACCGTAATCACTTCTGTGTTGGCATACACCTCATCAGACATCTCAACGCTTTGGCCTGTCCTGCTGGATCGTGCGCGCACGCACGCACACACACACACACACACACACACACACACAATTGTACATACAGAGACACACATAAAACACACACATATACAAAACAGTTAAAATCTCAATGAAATCTAATTAAAATATTCTGCTCTGTCTGGTACCAAATAATTATTTCCCAAGTCAGAAAATAGTCCTCGCTCCCCCCCAAATTGACACTTCAAAGTACAGTATGTAAGATGCCAAAGGATGAAAAACACTATCCATGATAGGCTACTGGTGCTACAGTAAATAGTAGTGAAATAGTAGTGGCTCTCTGCCACTTTGATTTGGTCAAAGTAGCTCTTATATGTTCACATAAGGAACTATATTGTCATGAGCATTGATAATTAACCTACAGTGTGGCTAGCGTATTAATACGCCGAATAGAGAGCAGTGAGAATCTTGCATGAAACATGACCTGCAATGCTGAAGAAATACCAAACCTAGTAAAGGTATCATGAACTTCACTTTGGATGTATGCATGTTGTGAAAATGAGAAACGCAACAGTTAGAGACACCTGATAAAGGGCATACTAAAGTGGCAGAAATATGTTCAAGGCTGTAAGACCAACACTCACCTATTGTCTGCATTTAAGTGGCATTGTTCTGTTTGTTTGTGCCTGTGAAAAGTGAGCACAGTTTTTCTTTTTTTCTGAGCTGCAAGACCCTGGAATGTCTGATACAGTATGTGTCTGTGAATGGAATGTTTGCTTTCACTCAAAGCACTAACTTGTGTTTCCGGTAGAGCAGGAGGCCGACCAGCATGGCAATGCTGAAGAAGACAATGGAAACCACCACAGGTATGATTTGCATGGAAAGACCTGCCAAGAGGGGAGTCAGCATGGACACGTTTGTTCAGTTATGATGCTGTATGACAGAGTGATACATGCACCACCTGAAGGTGGAATGACATTTGTGAAATAATTATTAAAGTCATTTATACAGTAGACCTTGTTGGGATCCGGAAGAGTCGTCATCTCTGATTTCCAAAGGAGATTCTAAAGAACATATTACATTTTGCAAAGTCATTAATTTATGAGAACAGCACAGCCTGGCATAGATGTGTCAGCATTCCATACATTACAGTACATACAGTAAATGTGTATACTTGTCTGAAAAACAAAGAAACAAAAAACAAAACAACAACAACAAAAAAACGGTAACACTTTACGGTAAGGGTACATGAATTATCATGAATTCATGCATGATTTCATTCATGATTTCTTTTGTGATTCATGCATTACTTCATCTCTGAATATCTCATGACTCATCAGGGATTAGCATGAATTCATTGTTCATCATTAATGACCTGCTGAAATAGCACATGATCTTAAGCATTAATTACTCTGGGTACATCATCATGAGTCATGATTAATTACGCATGATCATGATGTGATATGCCTATAATAAAAGTGGATACTTATTTAGCCTACTTTAGCCTAGTTCCTCATGAGTTCATCATGTAGACTTTCCAAGAATTTCCTAGACATTGCATTGATTTTTATCTATTCCATACGTCAACTAAATTTTACCTATTTAACCATGTCAACACTTTAGTTTAGAGGGCACAAACATGATGAACTCATGAGCAACTAACCTGTAATTCATGTCACTTTCATCACTTCATTTGAGGGGCCACAAATATGATGAACGCCTTAAAAAATAATGCTTAGTTGATGATATGTATGCCGCCCTTATTTTGATGTTCAAAAGAGTGCACCTGTGTAACCGTCTGTTAGCAAGAATAAAGAAATAAATGGAAGGAGCAATTTCTTTACCACTGATAGGACCATCCAATTGTACAATTTGCAAATGTTGAACCCTGCCAATACTTTAGTTGAGGGGGCACAAACATGATAAGTCATCATGATCATGCGTAATTAATCATGACTCATGATGATGTACCCAGAGTAATTAAAGCTTAAGATCATGAGCTATTTCAGCAGGAGGTCATTAATGACAAACAATGAATTCATGTTAATTCCTGATGACTCATTAGACATTCAAAAATGAAGTAATGCATGAGTCATGAATTAATCATTAATGATTTCATGCATGAATTAATGATAATTCATGTACCCTTACCGCAAAGTGTTACAAAAAAACTTTATTTCTCCTGGAGCATACGGGCTGATGATGAGCTTAGATGCCCCCGCCATGCACCACATGTCAACAAGGATTTTCCCTTCATTCAAAGAGTTGTTGTGATGCTGCAATCTCTGCTAACTATACCCATTTACTACTTCAAAGCAGACAGCAGACAACTGCAACCATTGCTGCTATAGCAAAAACTCATTTGAGAATAAGCTC
Source organism: Sardinella longiceps (assembly GCA_027497455.2). Classification (NCBI taxonomy): domain Eukaryota; kingdom Metazoa; phylum Chordata; class Actinopteri; order Clupeiformes; family Clupeidae; genus Sardinella; species Sardinella longiceps. Next base: position 15,453 of record JAODXP020001537.1, on the reverse strand, counting down.
TCAAGCTTTGATTTGAACAGGTGCATATACACATCAAAAGCATTGGGCATGCCTAACTCTAGGCTGTCAACACAGTGGGTGGAGAGCGGCACTACAAATGTGGGCTATCGCAATGCAAGTGCACATACCGTGTGTGGTGTGGATCTGGTTCTCTGGTTCTGTGGTCACTAGAGCTTTAGAACATAGAAAAGTCCATAGATGTATGAGATGAAGCACCGTTCCTCTGGTTCCAAAGCATGGACAGTAAAGTATTAAAGCAATATACCGGAGTAAGTTTAAGCATAGTCCTGCTGCATGAGCCTTCTAACAGCTATATTCTTCGCATGAAATGAAAGATTTTCGAACAGCACAGACCTAACGCGAACGCGAAACACTTTACATTGAGTCAATGTAACCTCAGATCTTACTTTCGGTTTCCAACAGTCAGGTCCCATTGATTCAGTGTAAAGTGCCTGTTCGCTTCTGCGTTCGCGTTCGGTCTGTGCTGTACCAAATTATTTTGTTCCACTCGCTAACTAGCGCATTTAGCAAGCTCTTTCAACAGGGCTATGTTTGAATTCACTCCGGTATTTTCCTTTAATCAAATGGGGCTTACCCTTTGTTGTTGTGAGAATGGGGTTATCAATAACATCTGGATCTGAAGACCCTGGAATACATGGGAGAGGAATGAGGATGCTGAGTATTGACCACGGCCCATATTCGCCTTATTCACCTGGAACGTTCTAAAGACGTTGAGGGGTACACTTCAGGGGTACACTCGGCTACACCGTTGCTACACAGCCAGCTGTCATGGCGCCTCACTGTTGTGTGCTGAAATGCACATCCTCAAAGAGGAAAAAATCATACCGTGGGCAGACTTTCCACCGTTTCCCAAAAGAGCAGGCACTTCGTTTAACTTCCGTACACCTCAAGCATCAAATTACGTTAAATTACGTCAAAATGGCCGCCAGGTGAATAACGCGAATAGCTTGATGAAAGAGCATGGAACACTGACCACTTTAACCAATGAAAGAGCATGGAACACTGACCACTTTAACCAATGAAAGAGCATGGAACACTGACCACTTTAACCAATTGAATCCAATTTAACCCTCTCTGGCTTGGCCATCTGGCATCACTCTACCTTAAAGCAACACTGTCAGCTTTAGATAGGAATTCTATACAATATGCTTAAAGTTTTGTCATTTCCCACATCAAAGATACCATTTCCTGCCCTCAGCAGTGATGAGGAAAAAGGGCTTGTAACAACCTCCACAGTTTCCGTTTGTTCTGTGTTAGGAAAATGAGTCATGATATCAAACCACAGCTTCCTATTCCCAAAGGCTGGCCTTGGCCCCTAGATGGTCCAAACCACTGGTTCTCAAACTGGGGTCTGGGGACCCCCAGGGGTCCGCAGCACATTACCAGGGGGTCGTGAAAAAACATGAACTTGTCTTATAGGGATAATACTAAAAAAATTTAAACAGTAGGCCGCTTCACAGAAACAGAAACACAGAAACAGAAAACCACTTCTGCATTTTGCAGAATTTTGCCAAATTCAATTACATGATTATTTTAAAACTGTTGTATCTGAAAGAACAAATAGCTACATTTTATTACGACCAAGAGGGGTCCTTGAACAATTTAGCTCCATGAGGGGGTCCCTGGCCCAATAAAGTTTGAGAACCCATGGTCTAATCAAACAGAAATGTTTGTGATTGGTCCAATTTGACATCAATCACAAGAGTGGAGTATGGGCAGAAACACTGTATGAGCAGCTATGTGTTATTTTTGGTAACACTTTACAATAAGGGTAGATTGACAATAAAACACAACTTCCTATTCTCAATGGCAAGGGAGCAATCTGGCCTTATTGCATGGTGTTGAAAGACATGCCCACTTCTCAAACTCTGTAGAACGGTTTAATATGTCTACAATACAGTGAGGTTGCATGCACTGTAATGTTACAGTTTCACAGGAACCGTATAGTTTCTAAATCCCTTACAGTTTCATTCTTCACAGCAACACTCAAGCTGTTATCACAGCTCCCCTCTCTGTTTACCGAGGTGTTGCTGAGGAGAGCAGGAGCTCGCTGAAACAAAAATAATTTCCAGGCAAGCCTCCGAGGAGCTGGATTGCATTAATGAATCGATACATCAAAACTGAGTGCCGATCTGCGTCAGGCAACCTGACATGTCACACACACAGGAGAGAGTTAGTAGAGCTCGGCTTTATGTCCACACTCAAAGAAGGGTGTGTGTGTGTGTGTGGGGGGGGGGGTGGGGGGTGGGGGGTTCTCTCTCTGCCTGCTGGTCATGCCGGATTGGACAATTTATGTCCAAATTCATGGTATATTTAAGTCTGACATGAGGTGTTGCAGAGATTTCAACGGTCTTTCAAAAAGTGTGTCTCTCAATGCCTTTGCTGTCTTATTGAAATTTAGCACACTCTTTCAAGGTAGCAGGTTAGTAGGCATGCCGGTTTTATTGTTATTTATCTATTCTGTTATTTTATTTCATATGAGGGGTGGGATGTGGGAGAGGATTGGGTGGGTTCTAGTGGGTAAAAAAAATGGAGAATGCGGAGGGAGGGGGGTTTGTTTAGAGATATGATTGGTGGATAACCATTATTACATTCCTTGCTTATGTGTGTACTCCCCCATGATGAAGAAAATAAAGAAAAATTTGATCACAAAAAAAAAATTTAGCACACTCCTTGGTCTTCTCTAACTGCACTCCAAGTAAAGCCTATTCCAGAGAAAAGATATTATGGCCTGTCTGTGGTTATTGCATTTAATTTAATCATCAGTTATGGTCTTTTAGCTATTTTAGTCACACTGTCGTTACTGTACTATTTTTCTACTAAGTACAGTAGTTGGGTAGAATGCAATTCATATAACATGGCAACGGCTCTTTCATAGAATAAATCACACAGCCAATCCATGCTGCTTCTGTGCTGTGTCTGTAAGGCGACTCTATATGGGGGTCCCCACTGAGCTAGAAGAACTTCATTAAAAATGGATTTATTACGTAATGAAATGAGAATGTGTTCATGTTTGCTGTCATTTTGAAAATTGAAATGATTGCAGGCTATATTTCGGTGTTGGAATGTCTAAAACATTCATCCAACAAGGCAATTATGTTCACATTGTGACGTTTGGCTAGTCCTCTTGCTCTCAAGCCAATGGCTTTTACTGGAAGGGCCATGGGTACCTTTGCAGGCACTGTCGAAATACTATTTTAAAAAAAAAAACACTTACTAGAGAATTTTGACATTGCATGACAGTTTGTACAAACCATTGTCACGTCCTCTAAATGTGAACTCGAGCATAGAGGGCATTGTTAGTAGACCTTCACAGAGTTTAGTTAAACTTATGTTTCTGAAAACAGCACAATTATGAACTTTGTCTCACTGTGATTAACTTTGGTCACTTAAACTTTGGTTTAAAAAGTCAGTTAATTGTCTCTTTGAACGAGTTAAGAAAATGTAGAAATGCAGACTACAATTGAAAACAGCCAGAGTTACACTTTAATGGTAGCCTAGAAATCTAGACGTATTAGCATCGGCAAATAAATTTGCTCAGCCTGTATGTCTAGCAGCAAGAATAGGGGATTTTATTGGATGACGCCTTTGGCGACATCTAATCACAACGCTCCATGTGTTTAGGGCGGGCTTCGTCTTTTGAATTGGGTGTTTAGATCTCGTTCGTTCCTCCGATTGGCCATAGGCTATCCTTTTGCGTCCAGAAGTAAGTAGTTTGAAAGATAACAGCCTTGTTCAGCCCACGATTGAGTCTATGCCTCGATGCCAGACTATACATTTCAATGATATAGGAGGGCCTGCCTGGTCTAAAATGCATCAATCTAAAGAATTGCTGTAGATATGACATTTGTAAAATTTGGGAAAAGTGTCATCTCTCTTGGGAGACATGCCCTTTCCTGTTGCTATTATCTTTAGATATTCCCCATGATGGACAAAAACTACCGAAGGAGAAAGAGTGTCAATTCCAAAATTAACATATAAATTGGAAGTGTTTTTTCTGCTTGGATATTTAAGGGAAGCTAAAAGACACTGGGCCCTGTAGCGCCTTCTCACCAGCGTGAGGCGCAATTTGCTTTGGGGGGATTCTCACGACATTCTGCTATTTTCATGGCGATATAAATGAACAATGTGCCCTGCACAACATTTAAAAGGGTTGAACTATACTTTGTTTAATTAATCATGGAAGTGTGATGGGTATGCCAATTAACCTATTACTGATCAATCTCATTGGCCGAGTGCAAAGACCTTGGCGGCAGATGGACATGGTGCACATTTGAGGAAATGAATTTTCCAAATTTCGTTGAATTGTCACTGTATTCTAGAAGTAGTACATGAAAAAGGCTAGTAAGAAAAAACCTTAATTCTCTAGCTCCATCTAAACCCCGTAATCATGCTTCCAAAAATCCATCGCTCTTTGTAGCCTTCCACCAATCAGGTTTGGAGGGAGGGATAGCTGCCTGTTGATCACAGATGTGAGTAAGCCCAACGTGCTACAATGAGGGAGGGGTTTGAGATGCCGTTGAGGAGCATATAGAGACTGGGGGAGGGACCAGAGAGTTGTATAATTTAGATTTTTTTTACGGAAGTCTGAAAATTACGTAGACTCGCCGAATACAGCTTTAAGGAACAAAATAAAATGTTCAAGTATTATGGGGTTTTGTCATTAAAACGGTCTGTATATTTTAATATTATCCAGTGTCAGACTGCCCATAATGTTTGGACAGCATCAGCTCAAGGCAACTAGATGTTTATCCCTGAGGGAGCTGTGATGCCAACGGTTGTCCAGTAGGTGCCTGGGTCCAACTCTCTCCTCTCTCCTCTCTCTTTACAATATCCATTGACATAAAGGCATTACACCCCATCCATCCATCCTCTCTCTCTCTCTCTCTCTCTCTCTCTCTCTCTCTCTCTCTCTCTCTCTCTCTCCCACACACACACACACTCACACACACACACACACACACACACACATTGAAAAATCATCATATAACCTAGCACAAAAAGGTTTCCGGTTTTTTGCCTCAGGTATATACCAAAGAGGAAAACTCTCTTGAATAGCCTACTGTATCATTTCCAGAATATCAATGCAAAATATATTTTCATATCTTGAACTCACTTCCTGATGTAAAAGTGTAAGAGTTGTTGGCTCTCCCTCCACCATGAAACAGCACGTTGCACGTGATTGGTTGTTGGTGATCTGAAGCATTGGCGTTAAAGGTCAGGCTGGAGGTGAGTTTATGTCGTCCCCCTGTCTGTTCCTCTGATTGGACTGTGATGTTGATGCCCTCTCGGCTCCAGGTGATGTCAGGAGGGTGAGGGGGACAGGAATGAGACAGGGAACAGGAAATGGTCACACTCTCTCCAGACTTCACTTCCTTTTTCTCGGTTGATATTGATGGAGGGTCAGGCGCAGCTGCACAACAACATACACACAGTCAGTAAACCACCTGTACACAAAGACTTTGTTTGCACCAATGGTACTCAATATAATAACTTACCTTTTACAGAAATCTTTACTGCATTTCTTGAAAATGAATAATTATTGAACCCTGGCATTTGGATCCTAAAGAAATACGAATTTTGATCATTTTGCTTCACATCATCTATCTGAAGTGAACAGTTCTTCTCTTCAACATTTCCCGACATTGAAATGCGGCTCTGAAAATGTCTACCAGTCTTTGTGACTTTTTGTGAAGCACCTTTGTGTTTGACACCGCTGTAAACCATCTTTTTTGACTTGTCAAACCAAAATGACTTCCACTCTGTGATTTCGGGTTTTGGAGGATAATTAAACATGCAGGGAATAACAACGCAGGATTTCTCCAGTGCAGTTACAGACGAGGGTACATTTGCTGTCCATTCCTGAGCACTGGCCAACCAGACCAAATAACCTAGAGAGAAATAACAGAGCAGTCATCAAATTACAGAGCAGTCATCAAATAACAGAGCAGTCATCAAATTACCTGTCAACTTCTTTTTTTACCCCTCAAAAAAACGTCTTTACTATTTTAACCACAACATTTGACTGCATCTCATTACATGCTTTACAGATGAAATAAACTGAATAACTTTTATCGACACAAATGAAGAGTGATTAATGTTCATGAGATCTTGCGTTCCCCCAGACAACATGGTAGCACACACCTTAAATTCACCAATCAGCAGCTAATGCTAACTAAACAGACAAAGGGAAAATTCAATAGAATAAAGTTTACTTGCCCTCATCAGTTATCATTGGACATACAGTGTAACTATAAGATACGTTGTACCAAATTATCTTGTCCTTAATCCTACCAACAGCACTTGGCAAGCTTTAACAACAGGGCTGTGGGTTGAATGAATCTGGACTATTTCTTCAAGTCCTTTCATAAACAGATCAAACAATCTGGGGTAAAATGAGTGTCTCAACTTTTCCTTTCCCATTAGTATCATCATTAGAAGGTTATAATAAGTACTGTACTTCCCTGCAAACAGAATAATGTACTTTTCCTTTCAAAACTGAAATGAGTCACATTGACTGAAATGGATAAGCTGAATCCATTACATTTGCATTTCTTTGGCTCTTTTCTGTTCATTAGTGTGCATTGTGAGCTTTTAATGCAATAGCGTCCTTATCAACGCGAGGCCTTCCCTGTACAACTCATTTAAAACGATGATTACTTTCCTCACACTGTCTCTTTAATTACAATACTTTACCAACGCACAGGCCCCGACAGCGTGTTCATCATGTAGTAGAGTACATTACAAACAACGTCAGGTAATGAGATAAAGAGAGGGAAAAAAAACATCATTTACACACCTTGGAAGAGCAGAATATGGAAAGGAGGGATTAGCATTGTATGTTGCAGTTTCCAGTCAATCTGGGAAGACAAAAGAAAACATCGAGGGGACTTGTGAGGCAGAGTGTCTTACAGCTATACTGTAGCTCTCCCCAAAATGAAACTCATAGCCTCTCCACTCAACCATGTACCAGCGGTCATACATCACAAGTTCGCTTGTCAGTGTGACACCAGGCTGAATTATTCAAAAGAATGTCAGTGATCAAAAAGAAGAACTGGCTAAATCATTTTTGTGGAAGGGAGGGCAGACAGTTGAATCTCCCAAGTATAACTTTGCCTTAGGGTAATGCTTCAGGATCTAAACATTCCAACACTAAATTGTTTTGAGGATTGTACCGAGTGACTCCTCTACTTTAAGGTCAAAGTTATTTAGCCAGTTATTCCTGATTCTGAGTCTGGAAACTTTCAAAAGGTTTACTTTTTGGTGGGTTAAGTTGCCTTCAGGTCAACTTTGGCGTCATAAAAAAAGAATTACAGAGTTCCATACAGTACGTCAAATAATACGACGCCAAAGTGAAGAGTCATCTATCAAGAGACTTGTGCCAATTCAGAGTCTGTCTGCTCTATTGACTTTTGAGTCTGCTGACTGCACTATACTGAGTAGAATAAAATAATTTGGATGTAACGAAAGCGAAACACATGTTGCGAACAAGCACTGTACATTGAATCAATGGCACCAAACTCCTTTAATTGAAAGTAAAATTAGTGGTGTCATTGACTGATTAACCTGCTTCTTCTCATTTGCACTCATGCTTGGTCTATGTTGTTCCAAATAATTTCACTCAACTACCTATCTTGAGCAGTCAGCAGACTCGTACAACATGGCTATGCTTAAATGACACCAAACCTTTGCTTTAAGATATATTGTCAGGACTTCAATGGAGCACAATTGCAGGAGTAGACACTGGCTGATTTTAAGATACATATTTAAATGTAACTTAAAAAACTCAAAATATGTCCATGGAGGCAGAATTCAACATTCAGAAGATCAGGGTAACGGAATCAAACCAAGGTAGTGCAAACTTGGGTAACGCTTTAATTTACAGCCCGTGAAGTACTGGGTAATTATTAGGTATAAGAATGGTGTAACAAAAACGTATCAAGGGATAAATTACTGAGTACTTACAGCGTAAGTTTGCTGGAATAACACACGCTCACGCTTTATTTTACAGCCCGTGAAGTACTGGCCAAGTACAAGAACAACGTAACAAAACAGAACTTAATGTGTTATATTGCCATAATTACAATATAAATGTGGGGTAACCTGAATGCAGAAGCGTATAGGAAAGCAAGGGTTGGATCAACTTGCACACACTTTATTTTACAGCCCATCCAACATTAGGGTGTAGTTACAAGTAGTTTTGAGGTGTTTAGGTCATTCCACGGTACTTATTCTTTAGCCTACTTTTCACACACAATGGTGCGGAAGTCAGGACAGGAGCCACGCAGAACAGGCGTGGTTACCGTGCATTCTAAACAGAAGTGGACCAAAACCACGCCCGCACCCACTCACACACAGGTTTGTGGTGTGACATGGATAGGCAGAGACAGCGGTTTGACAAAGATGCCATTTTCACATGAAGGTCTAAGCGAACTGACATGACTGAAAATAATTCTGTTCATCAACAACAACAAGGGAAGGATGCGCACTTGCGCAGGCTGTAAAATAAAGTGCGTGCAAGTTGATCCAACCCTGGCTTTCCTATACGCTTCTGCATCCAGGCTACCCAACACTTATTTTGTAATTATGACAATATTACACATAAAGTTCTATTTTGTTACGTTGTTCTTACCTGTACTTACCCAGTACTTCACGGGCTGTAAATTAAAGCGTTACCCAAACTTGTAACACAAAAGTCTTCAGAAAGTTCAACAAAAGCAGATAGTTTGTACTATGTGAGCGCAATTGTCAATGACTATTACATTGAGTCAATGGGTCATTCAACATTCGAAACCAAAAGTAAGATGAGGTGCCATTGGCTCAATGTAAATTCGGTCTATGTTGTTCCAAATTCTTTCGTTCTACTCGTTATCTGGAGCAGTCAGTAGGCTTGTGCAACAGGGCTATGCTTGAATGACACAGAACTAAAACAATGTATTTCTGCTTTTACTATGCCTTAAAATAATGCTAAATTGTGTCATTTTGCTACGTTATGATATCAGACACTTAGATGCATGCCATAGCTGCAATCTGACGCGCTGTGTCCGGTGGATCTGGCCCTTAAATGAAACATTAGCCCTAGTGAGAAGTGCATTCAGCCTTTGTTCACAAAATGGAAAACATAACCGTTCTTTCTTTTTACAACATCTATGTTATCATAGGCCTGAAGAATATGTTCTCTTCAACATTGCTCCCATTTGCATTTTTTGAGGACAAAAGGCATAGTGTTATTTCAAAATAAACAAATGCATCGAAGCACAAGATATTTTCTTGGAAAGACACTCCCACATGCCGCCCAGTGGTTTGGATGGGGCTCTTGTAAAAGGCTCGGCTTATAAAATCTTATCCATTTTATCTGATTGTTTCAAGGAAGAAAAGTATGCATTGCCTCCCTAAAAGCATTAAATCAGCTTATGGAGAATGTCCAAGAAATAGCTGGTATTTACAGTAATCTAATAGTGCCTGCATGTGACCATCCGATATTTGGTAATGATTTTTGAAAAATTCTCCCCCTTTTAAGCTGCGATGTAATGTGAAATTCTATGCCAGCTCATAACACACACATACTTACAGAGTCTGAACGCCTGCCAGCTCCCAACCTTACCCGTCTCTGCCGCACTGATAGAGCCAGAGCCTCTGCTGCTGCGTAACTCTGTGTCACTGTGGTTGCTGCTAACAGTATAACTGGTGTGTTAAGAACTTTTAACACCGTCTCTGACACTTGAAACACACACACACACACACACACACCCTTCCTCTGTGATGTAAGTTACAGGCTGTGGACACAGACAGATGAGATAGCAACCACCAGCACCAATGCTAGTCACTTCCCATGGGGTCACCATCAGTTAACCAAAATGACTCAGGAATGAGGGCAAGATCTCAGGCTTGTGCGTCCACTGGTTTTGATTGGCAGTGGCAGAGTCCGCATGAACTAGTTCAAAATTCAGTTAACAGACAAAAAAATAATATGTAAGCTAAATTCATGTTCTTTGTTCACCATTTTTTGTTCACCTATATTGACAGATTCTGTTCAGACCTATAGAGATTGCTCATGTGACGTATTGCCCATGAGCATTTTGGGAAGAACAGGCAGGCGAGCATATTTACAATTGCGTTGCACACAGACAGAGCAGAGAAAATGCCATAAACTGGCCATAAACATTAGTTTGGAAGACGTTATTGTGTATTTTCTTTCATATATTTCACTCAGTCAGTCTATAAAATCTTTCATTCCTCAGTTTACAATAGCGTAATGAAGGCTATGATATATACAACAGGGCCTATGGTTGCCCATGCCAATGATAAGCAAAATCCTCTCCTTAAAATAAATCTGCATGCCTACTTCAACTGTCGTCTTTACCACCTTGTAGATTATAGTTGGAAGCCCACGTTCTGCCTTTTCGTAGCCTGAAAAACAGTAACTATCCTTCATGGATGTGAGTTTTGGTTCATAGTATAGTCTCCAGCCCAAGTTAATTTACCTGACGTACCCATAATTCTTAGCTGTTTTGAAAGCATTTCTGCCCAATTTGTGTGTGAGCAATCTCTATACAGAGACTCAGAGAATGAGTAAATGAATGAGTAAATGAGTAATTCAGTCTACCATGTTGTATCAAATGATCTCGTTCTTTTTCTTATGCAGGCAGTACTCCGTGTCCTAAAAGAAAAGGACTATGTATCACACTGGATAGCTCCTTTAAGTACTGTAAAAGCATCTCCATAATTTCAGAGTGCTTTCAAAGTGAAGTAGAAAGTTAACTATTCCTGTCTGTCTCTGGTTACATTAATACAAATGATTTGCAATAGGAATATACAGCTTAGCAAAGTTATATGTGAATGATGTCAGCATAAGTTTTTGCTTATTCTTGCAACGCTCTGCATGTGTATACAACCACTGCACTTCCTGGTGTGTTTTTCAGTGGATGTCGCAGATGTCACTGCTGAATCTTTTATTTTGTAATTCTCAAATTATCATGTCATTCATGTATCCATTCAAGCATCACTGCTGCCGTTAGTGTTGTCGCCTATTTAAGGCTCATCATAGGTGTGTGTGTATTGTGTGTGTTTGTGTGTGTGTGTGTGTGTGTGTGTGTGTGTGTGTGTGTGTGTGTGTGTGTGTGTGTGTGTGAGAGAGAGAGAGAGAGAGAGAGAGAGAGAGAGAGAGAGAGAGAGAGAGAGAGAGAGAGAGAGAGAGAGAGAGATTTAATTTGTCACTGAGGAGACAACCAGAGCAGCCTATACCAAGGCATCAGTACTATACATCCATTCTCTGTCCATTTACCCCATACACATTATCCATATGCACTCTCTTGTAATTGGTCCTCCTTAAATTTGATGGGCCATCATAAACAATCACTAAACCATCTGCTGATGAGGAGCCTGCAGATGAGGAGGGAACAAATAGGTGATTTCTTTCAGATTAGGATTGGCCTACATTATCACATGGTTATAGTTGACAGGTAATTGAGATGGTTTCAGGGGTAGCCGTATGCCTTTAGTCTAAAGTGGATCTAATTTATTTGTTTGTTTGTTTGTTTGTTTTTGCCTGACTTGGCTATGGAGGATGTGTATGGTTTACATATTACCATAGAGACAGAAACTTGCTAACTTATGTCACTGCGTTTGAATCAAGGACTTCCATTTCAATAAAGATAACCATCAATCACATTTAAGTGATTTGTATTTCTTGTATCAGCAGAAAACATCATTTTGATAAATGATATGAGAGCCTGCTGATTGGGGCAGATTTACCACACCCATTTTGTATACCTACATTTCAATTAGTACAGCATAGAGCTTTAAAGAATGGCAGCTTCCAGGGACCACATGTGCCAGAAAAATGAATGCAAAACGGCATTATCAATCACCTTAAATGTTTTTTTTTTTTTTTTTTTTTGCTGCTGCATGGGTGATATATGCAAATGTGCTGCAGCCTTTTTCAAGCTATTCAGAAGCGGGAGAGCAGTCATAAGTCTACCACACACACACACACACACACACACACACACACACACATGCAATTCAGGAGCTGGGCACTTGAAATGTTCTGCAAAAAAGTTCGTCAACATTCATCAACTCTTTAAAGGTGTTTTCTCTTACAGGCATTAGGCGTTAGTTTCAGACGACTGGGGTACATTGAGCATATGGACAAGGCCGACTAGGTATCCTCTAAGGCAACTGTGTATGCTTTACATGCAAATGAGTTGCAAATGAATAGTTTAGATAAAGGCCACCAACGGTGCTTGTTTTGTCTTCATGGTTAGGCATAATATATTAATTTGAAAAAAGTACAAAAACATATTTGAGTGGTGAAGGTGGACCGCTGAGACAGGACTAAACATTGGTGAAGCAGATCATATACTTGTAGACAGGGCTGTTTCAAGGTACTTAGGGGGCCCCAAGCAAACAAGACATGGGGGCCCTTCACTCTAGCCTGACATAGCCCGCCCATAATACGAATGTTCATCCGTATCCATGGTCTGGGAACGGTCCTCTGGGGCGTGTTTACATCGGTAGAGAGTCTACCGGCCAATAAGCGAAGCTGATTAGACGAGCTGTCCAATCGTTTCAAACCAAAAGTGAATACCCTCCCCCCCGCAGTATAATCGCGTCAGGTTAAAGAACCCCCAGACCATGAATACGGATGAACAGCAGTATTATGGTCGGGCTATGTCAGGCTACCTTCACTCCCCGTAAATACTTACATGAACAACATTTTTATAATCTTCAAACATCATCAATATAATTATTTGTATTGTACAGTTGTCTAACTCCAGTTTAAAGTCATTTTTTAAAAAAAATACCACCAACTTAACTACTAAAATTATAGTCAATCTTGGGGGCCCCTTTCAGCCTGAGGCCCCAGGCAATTGCCTGGTTAGCCTGCCTTGTTGCGACGGCCCTGCTTGTAGACTAGCAACTGAATTTCTCTCTGATAAAGACAAACTTTTATGTTGATGTTTCAGCACAGTGCCTTTGCCAAGGTTGCATATGGAATAATATACCAAACCTTTTGGGCTCAATCTAGGCTATAACCAGATGTCCACTTTTTTGCAGAGTCAGTCCACATTTTGTCATTGATCAAATTCAGCAGGACTTGGAATGTTTTAGTTTTTCAGGTAAATGTCCCCACTTTTCAGCGCCCTTTTTCTCTTTTCTTCTCCTCCTAAAATGTCTCCTTTCCTCCTCCAGTCCATTAGGGAACATAGGAGAGGTCCACTGAGAGGGTGTGTTATATCAGGCATTGAATAAAATGTTCTTGCCATAGTAATGCATCTATTTTGGATGAGAGATTCACAATTTCTCGTTACCACGGAAATGTTCTCTGAAAATTGTCTCTGGACCCAAATGGACCCAACTGGACTGAACTCAACAATAAAATCTTTTTTTTTTTTTTTTTTTTTGCAGGCTATTTTTAATCAGACGCTTCAGTTTTAATTAATTTAGGAGTGTTTCAACTAAGTATTGCACTTCATAAGCAATATTATATATGTGGACAGAAAACCTTTAGTCCATAAGAAACCAGAGTTATTGATGGACTTGTTGAGACAGTAATACAACATCACCATGGAGACTGAGGAACAGTATTTGTAAAAGGAAGTGTCACAATAGTTCCTGTGTAAAAAATGAAGACCTATCTGGCACAGTCTAAGAATTATACTTTGGGTATTTCCAACTAACCTATACTTTCAGTCTTCGCCCAATGAAAAATTAGCAGGTTTTCTAGAATTAAAGAAGTCAACACATTCAGTGTAAGTGTGTCTAAAAGTCAAAAGTCGAAACTAAATGTTTCATTCATGAGATGAGCTAAATGTTTCATGTACTGTTTAGGCATGTGCAACATGTTGGAAGATTATTGCTGTGGTATTAAATTTTATATTAGGATAATGCAGTGGGATTTGGCAATGTTAAAGTCATATTTGGTGCATAAACCCTTATCAAGAGGTAGGCTAGATAAACTCTATTTCCAACATTTGTGAGGTGGATGAACTGCCTTTAAACACCACTTCATCCCAGTATTGCATTTAGTATAGTCCTCTTTGTGAACTGCCTTTAAACACCACTTCATCCCAGTATTGCATTTAGTATAGTCCTCTTTGTGAACTGCATTTAAACACCACTTCATCCCAGTATTGCATTTAGTATAGTCTTCTTTGTGAACTGCATTTAAACACCACTTCATCCCAGTATTGCATTTAGTATAGTCCTCTTTGTGAACTGCATTTAAACACCACTTCATCCCAGTATTGCATTTAGTATAGTCTTCTTTGTGAACTGCATTTAAACACCACTTCATCCCAGTATTGCATTTAGTATAGTCTTCTTTGTGAACTGCATTTAAACACCACTTCATCCCAGTATTGCATTTAGTATAGTCTTCTTTGTGAACTGCATTTAAACACCACTTCATCCCAGTATTGCATTTAGTATAGTCTTCTTTGTGAACTGCCTTTAAACACACTTCATCCCAGTATTGCATTTAGTATAGTCCTCTTTGTGAACTGCATTTAAACACCACTTCATCCCAGTATTGCATTTAGTATAGTCCTCTTTGTGAACTGCATTTAAACACCACTTCATCCCAGTATTGCATTTAGTATAGTCCTCTTTGTGTCATAGAATGGACCACAACCTCTTTATCAGTAATTTTTGGTAAGGTGCCATGATAAATAGACATTAGAAAAGCCAGATAGGCTAAGTAGTCATTCATCACTACAGTAATCGCTACACTAAATAGTCAACTTTTCATTATCCAAATTTGTTTCCTCAAAAGCCACAGGAATAATGATCTGTGAATGAATTGTTTATTAATCATTGAAGTGTCATATAATAACATTGCATGGCATGTAAATGCCTTCAGACACCTCATAATCATTAACAAACAGTGTCCTGTTTTGCAACACTTTCTATAAGCCCCAGACCCCAGACCAAGCTTTATAACACTTTGTTGTAAACGCTATGGTAACATTATAATGCCTTATGATCATTCAATAGAATGCATAAACAGTTATGAATATTAATGTCATTATTTAGCCTATAAGGCTTTATGAACGCACTATATCACCCTTTATGAATGCTTTTATAACACTTAATGGATACATGTCATACATTACCATTTGCAACTAACCTACATAGTGCTATCAATAAACAAACCGTTAATGGCAACCTTGCAATTTGTTGTGGCACCTTATTATAAAGAGTTACCAGCGAATTTGTAATGCAGCATGAGATTATGAGATCAAAGAGTATCACGATAGGCAGGTTTTTTATTTTTTACTGGAGCCGCTGTACTGACTTTTCTGTATGAACTATTGTGTGCTCTTTGTTGCCTTACCTATGGGATGATCATGTTTTCCTTCTCTGAATTTACCAGACTTAATGAAATATTTGTAAGTTAAGGTTCAAGGAAAAGCAACCTGCTTCACAGCA
>JAODXP020001536.1:12500-22988 GCA_027497455.2 Sardinella longiceps | reverse complement strand
CACACACACACACACACACACACACACACACACACACACACTCACACTCACACACACACACACACACACACACACACACACACACACACTGTAACCAACTCTGAGGTGATCCAGTTCATGCCAGGGTGTCTGATTGGCACCTAGCCCACATCTGGCATAGCAAGGGCGGGCCGACACCCAACCCAGCCCAGCCCAACCCAACCCAGCTCAGCCTCCACTGCTGGGAAAGAGGCCTGTGTGGCTGACCGGAGATCAGAGATCAGAGATGCTTTTACAGGAATGACTGAGGGCAAAGCCCTTCTGTAATACTTTATCATGGATTGTGGACTTTATTTTCGGGTTAAATTCAATTATATTCAAAACTGACTTTTCTGTGCACAACAGAAAGAAAAATGTCTACACACTTAAATCCTCTTTTGTGTTCTTTTTAATCAGCCAAGCTTTCGGTCTGCTGACATTTTTCGTTCTATTTTGCACAGTTTCTGTTTATGTTTGGCACCTTTTAATCGAGAGTACGGTGGGATCCGGTTAAATACAAAAAACTGACTTTTTCATTTCTATAGTACATACTGTACATGTAACTTACCAAAAAAGAAAAAGAAAAAACCTACTTTAAACTCATCTAAATGTCTAAACACACATTACACACACTAAAGAGGCCTCAGCTTTTCCAAGAGGTAGTTTTTGTACATGTGTGCGACAACATTAAAAGAGAGCATAAGGGCGAGCCGACGTTCGAGACAAATCACATTAAAGGAATAAACCAGAGGCACTCTGAGAGGCCTGTGCCAGATCCATACTCTACTTTGCACCACAGAGGAAAACAAAACACAATTTATGGATCCATTCCGTAATGACTGACTATATAGGTTCAATATCGGTATGTCTTTATATGAAACTGAGTATACATGCACATTCGCTCTGTGTGTGTGTGTGTGTTTGTGTGTGTGTGTGTGTGTGTCCGTTTTCTCATTTCATTTTGTTCTATGTGTGATTGTGTTTGTGTGTCTATACATGTGATTGTGTGTGTGTCTACACACTTGTATATGTGTATATATGGGTTTGTGTATGTGCCTAGGTGTGTGTGTGTGTGTGTGTGTGTGTGTGTGTGTGTGTGTGTGTGTGTGTGTGTGTGTTTTGCGAGTGCAACCCTGTGTGAAGGGCTGCTATTCTGGCAAATTGAATTACACAACAGTGTGACTTTGAGGCTGAGGGAAGGGCAGGCGGGGAGAGTGCTATCAGGCTCGCCGAGATAACATTGATTAGGATCAATTGGCAGAGAGAAAGCGCCGGCCGCAGACAGACAGACAGCTTCTGCCCGCCATCAAAACTTTCCCTCCTTTCCTTTTTCCCAACATCAAAATGACTACCTGCGCCAGGGAGAGGGAAATGTTAATTAGAAATGGTGCCTATCTGATCTTGATTTGAAGCAGAGACAGGCTAATCCTCTTCTCTTCTCTTCTCGTCTCTCTTCTTCTCTCTTCTCCCCTCTCTCTTCTCTTCTCCTCTCGTCTCTTGCTCTCTCGTCTCGGAGCGTGCCCGGCGACTTTGCCAATCATTTCTCTGCACTTCCACTTATCTGACCAACTAAATGGTTGCATTTGCTCGCCACTTAAATAATTCATTAGAGCATTAGTAGCTCTGATGGGCTTACTTTGATTGGGCATATGGAAGCTGCCTTTAGATGGGCATTTAGAACGCGGCCGGGCCTCTGATTGGGCATACAGACATATGCTACTATACTGTGTATAGGCACTTATGCTTTTAATACAAAGTGCTTGCCGAGGGGTCTGAGGAAAAACATAAGACTAATCCTTAAAGTGATTGTTCGGCGTCATTCAAGCATAACCTGGTTGCGTGAGCCTGCCAACTGCACTAGATTGAGAAGAAGTTCTTTCGTTCATTCCACTCGCTAGTGGAATGTTAGGGCAGTCGGCAGGCTCGTGCAACTGGGCTATGCTTGAATGAGGCCCAATGATCGATTTAAATAATGGACGGGGCCTTCATTTACTTGCGTTGCACTCGACCCAGGCTTTTATTTCAAGGAGGCTTCATAGTCCAGACCAGCCTTTATTTTCAACATGCTGGTAC
Source organism: Sardinella longiceps (assembly GCA_027497455.2). Lineage (NCBI taxonomy): Eukaryota > Metazoa > Chordata > Actinopteri > Clupeiformes > Clupeidae > Sardinella > Sardinella longiceps. The sequence goes on along the minus strand of JAODXP020001536.1, from coordinate 20,897 downwards.
GTTGGGATATTATAGAAATTTTACTTAAAATAACAGTGACGTGACTTAATGCAGACCTTGCTGAGATGTTCTGCTAATTATGGTCGACTGGTTTGATGTAGGAACAGAATAGTTAGGACTTTTACTGCGTACCTTTGGCTATGCACAGCAATATAGAAAACAAATGTTTATTTTCATCACTCGGAATAGTCTGCAACTGTGGGAATTCTGTTGTATTTCTACTTAGCTGCATGGCTTCAGGCTTCCTGGTTTTCCTAAAGGTTTTTGCATGGCACGGGTATTGCTGCTGTAGTCACGCTTGGTGTCACACCAGATAAAATCCTGTTATGGACCATGACATCTCTCCCTCTCTCTGCCATGTCCATGGTGCAGGGTGGTGTAGTCCGCGAGTTGATTACCATATAGTCTAAGCGAATTAGCCCAAAAAAGGGTCAAAGGTGGAAGTAAATATAGCCAAAGCATATTTTGTATCATTTGAAGCAGAATTTTCTGTAGATTAAGAATTTGGGGTGCCTGCAGCACCAATTTGTACCGGGAAAAAATTATAGGGCTTTGAATAGGCCATGGTATAATGATTATTATATAGGTCTGAATAGGGCTATTTTTTTCCTTTGGTCCTATCAACATAAAACTTTATACAATGAAAGTACCCATGGAAAGTAGCATTTTTTGTATTACAAGTTTTCCTGAAAAATAATTTTAATATGCTAATGAGCTATACGCTAGTCAAATTAGCCCCAAATGCACCCTTATACATGGATAGTGAAGAGATGAAGAGGGTGGGACCTGTCTCAATTCACTTTAAATGACACCCTGTGCGTGTAAGCTTTCAGAAAAGGTATAGCATAAGGGGTAGAATAGCTTTCTCTCAACGCCTCAGCTCCAAATACATTGGCTATACACCAAAATCACCAATACCCGCTGACCTATAAATGGGAGGAAGGGGAGGAAGGAGGTGGAATCTGTCTAAATTTATGTTTACTGAGATCCTAAAGCCCCCTGCTTTCAAGAAAAGTATTACTTGTCAAGGTTTATTACTTTCTAATATATTCCATAGGCACTTTTGTTCAAGAAATGCCCATTTTTTTTAATTTTCCCCAAAATAGGCATAAGCTTTAAAATAATAAAGGGGGTAGGATGTGGAAATATCTTGCAGGTGGAATCCTAGCCATATAAGCTTTCAGAAAATATATAGTTTATGGGGTCTAATATGTTTCCCCTACATGCCACTGGCCTAAATGTCACCAAAAATTGCCAATTTTTCAAATGCCAAATTTCTTAATTTTTGGGATTTATTGTAATGAGTAGGGTGGAGCATACCTCAATGGCAAACATATCATGCTATGTAATATCCTGAAGGTGTTTGCTTTCAGAAAATGTATGGGATGTATGGTGAAATTAGTCCTCCCTTCATGCTTCAGGCCAAAATGTAGTAGTAGTACAAAATCCACCCGAATCCCATTCATTTGGACTAATGGTCCACTCAAAGCTCAATAACTTTTTTCTGGAAAATCTTGGTTCTGCAGGCACCTGATATCCTAAATCTACGTAAAATTGTGGTTCAATTGATACCAAATATGCCTTGGCTATATTTACTTCCACCTTCAACCCTAATTCGCTCAGACTAATAATAATATGTGAATTTAGCCTGTATCATTATTTGAAGGCCAAAGATTAGTCGTTCACTGAATATAAGAGACAGACCTGTAATTTTGTACCTGTAATTCTGTTTATTAAAGCATTTGAAGTGCCTACTCTATAAATGACTTGATTAAAGGGTAGCAGCATGTGACTTGGCGAGGGGGCACGATGGCAGGTGGTCCCTGAAAATTTTTTTTGGGGGGCAATGTGGTCCTCGGTCTGAAAAAGTTTGAGAAACACTGCTGTATAGTGCAGTGCTGTGTAGTGCAGTGCCGTGTTGTGGTTTGGTGTAGTGCTGGTGTAGTGAGGTATGGTGCTGTGTGTTGTGGTGCAGTGCCGTGGTGGTGCTGTGTGTTGAGGTGCAGTGTCGTGGTGGTGCTGTGTGTTGTGGTGCAGTGCCGTGGTGGTGCTGTGTGTTGTGGTGCAGTGTAGTGCTGGTGTAGTGAGGTATGGTGCTGTCAGGGAGCCCGGAATGGTGTAATAAAATCCTGTTATAGGCTATGGCATCTCTCTCTCTCTCTGCCATGTCCATGGTGCTGTGTGCTGTGGAGTGGCATTGGTGTAGTGCTGGTGTGGTGCCGTGCAGTGCCATGGTGGTGCTGTGAGGGAGCCCGGAATGGTGTAATCTGCTGTGGGAACGCGCCGGGCTCCTAATCTGAGGATTTCCATCTGTGAGTGACAGGCAGGGTTCCTCCTCTCCTCTCCTCTCCTCTCCTCTCCTCTCCTCTCCTCTCCTCAGCAGAGAAGACAGACAGACTCAGTGGCAGAGGCTTAGCTCTCAACTACTGGGCTACTTCCAGCAGAGACACTGGCTGCTACAGTTCTCCTCTTTAAACCGCAACATATTGTGCTGTACCGTCCTAGGCTAGAATAGGACAAATGTACCGGGTAATTATGGCAATTCATGAACCATGTGTGTGTGTGTGTGTGTGTGTGTGTGTGTGTGTGTGTGTGTGTGTGTGTGTGTGGTGTGTGTGGGTGGGTGGGTGTGTGTGTGTGTGTGTGTGAGTGTGTGTGTGCAGTACAACCAACAGAGAAATAGCAGATGTTTTTAAACAGGCCCCTATGATAAACTGGTTTGTGTGTGTGTGTGTATGTGTTTGCAAGTTTGTATGTGCATGTGAACAGTAGAGCACGTACTTGACAGACGGACAGTAGACCACACACACACACACACACACACACACACACACACACACACACACACACACACACACACCCCCCAACCAAGTGTCTGTGCTTGTCTCACAGCTCCGAATAAAGGATGGCTGCTCTGCTGTGCAGCACTGGGTAGATGAGAGGAGGAGATTTTCTTAATAAAAGGAGCGCGACCTTGAGTCCCTTTAGGACAGGGGCCACTCCAGAGGGGACTACACAAAGACAGCTATTGATCTCCCATTGAAAGGGCATAGACTAGTGGCCGTGGAGGTGTGTGTGTGTGTGTGTGTGTGTGTGTGTGTGTGCGTGCGTGTGTGTGTGTGTATTTGAGGCTTTGTGTGTGTGAGATGCAGGTTCTCGAATCCCGGTGTGGCAGCTTGACGGACGCACAATGGAGGGTGGCGTAGGGACGCGCTATCTGACGGACTGGCAGCCAGAAAAGGTTACTGCCCTCTCTCTCAAGTCTCTCTCTCTCTCTCTCTCTCTCTCTCTCTCTCTCTCTCTCTCACTCACTCACTCACTCAGTCATTCATTCTCACTCTTCTATTGCTGTCCCATCCCTTTTTCTTTTTTTTCTGATTCCTCCTCTTCTTCCGTCTCTAACAGCCTCGCATCACCTCTCTCACACACACTCACACTCACACACACACACACACACACACACACACACACACACACACACACACTCAGCGGCTCTAGGCCAGCAATGGTAGAAAAGTACCTGCTCTGTTCAAGAGGGATCTTATTCCCTCTCATCCCTTGCATCCTTCTTTTTCATCTTTTTATCCCCCTCCTCTCTCTCTCTCTCTCTCTCTCTCTCTTGCTGTCTCTGTCCTGCTGCTTTTATAAATGTGAGTTTGTTATTTTCTCCTTCTTCTTCTTCTTCTTCTTCTTCTTCTTCTTCTTCCTCTCCCTCCCTCTCTCTCTCTGTTAGATCAGTAGTGGGCTTAATTTAGAGATTGATCTGACACTCTGGTCTTCGCAGGACCACACGTTGAATGTCCTCAATTCAGAATGGGAAATAATAGCTAGGTGACCAGGAGCTCAAATCTGCCCGTCTCCAGCTCGTTGCCATGGAAACGCTGGATGGGATGGTGGCAGGACGATGGCGTTGTCTGTCACCATCGCTCACTGGCGGGCGGACACCTAATATTTAAACACATCGTTTAGGAGCGCCTCAAAAACTTCATTACACGCGACAGGTCTAAACTTCAAACACACTCCGCTATGCAAGTGACATGAGTAATTTATCTGAACATAATCCAATTACATGGCAGTGAGGGTTTAACACACTTATCTTTCATTAGGACATCCTAAAGAGATCATTAGGAATCGCCTTCTGTTGAGCTGAAGAGGAAGCACTAGATGAGTTCAGCTTGCTTGTTTTTACTACTTATTTATTTGATCTGTCTTTTTTTTTTTCTGGATATTGATTTATTTATTTATTTATTGGTTTATTTGGTAGGGACCATGCATATTTATGAACATTTTTGTATAAAAATACAGCCATGTAAATATGCCAGAATTAGTCAAAAGACTACTTTTCATCTGTAGTCCCCTGGCAGGTAACATAAAAACATATCTAAAAAAGACAAAAGACAAACAAAAAGACAAACATGGACAACACCAAAGCAGGTACAATGCTGACATGGACATCACCAAAAGGTACACATAAACATGACTATCTACTCCAAGACAGAAAATTCAAACATACATGCAGACAGCAAGCAGAAAAAGAAAAAGCAAGAACAGGTAAACAGATATACAGAAGCAACAAAAAATGACAAACAAACAAGCAGAAAAAGCAAGAAAAGGTAAACAATAAACAGATATACAGAAGCAACAAAAGGAAGATGAAGAGAGAATATATGAGATGTGTAACATTTAGTGATTGCATGTTTGGTATTGAAGGTACCACTGTCTTAGGTGATTTTTAAAGGTGTTGTAAGTGGGGCACTCTCTTATGTGGAGAGGTAGGCTGTTCCAAATTTTACCTCCCATTACTGACAGCACATTTTGGGCAAAAGTGGTGCGTCTAAATGGTATGATGGAGTCTCCTTTTACAGAGGCCCGTGTGATACCACTGCTTTCACGTCTTTGAAAGAAGCTTTGCAGTGGGGGAGGGGCAAGGTTGTGTGACACTTTATACATAAAACACGCATACTTGAAGTTTTTAAAATTATCAAAACTTAAAAGTTTATGCCTCTGTAGAATATTACAGTGATGAAAAGACAAGGTCTTTTTATCAAAAAATTTTAAAGCTTTTTTATAAAGAGATTCAATGTTTTTAAGTGTGGTCATGCTAGTTAATGACCAATTTATAAAACAATACTCAATGTGGGAAAAAATCATGGTAAACAAAAACAGCTTGGCGGTTTTTGTGTCGAGAAATGGCCTTACTTGTTTAAAATTCTGTAAGTTAAATTGAACTTTATGTGTAATACTTTTTATGTGACTTTTAAATGTTAGTGTTGTGTCATAGAGCACTCCTAAGTACTTAAATTTGTCCACAAGGACAAGTTCCTGTCCTCTAAGAAACACATTTGATTGTGACACTTTCATATTCTGTTTAGTGAACACCATACAAACTGTTTTTTTGGTGTTGAGGTATAGACAAGATGTAGTGAGCCAGTTATCAATGTCAGACATTGCAGATGTGAGTGTGGCTGCTACCTCTTGATAGTTTTTGCCATGAGTGAAAATTACGGCATCGTCAGCATACAGCTGAATATCAACATTTTTGCATGCATCAGGTAAATCATTTATGTACAATGTAAACAAAATTGGGCCAAGTATGGAGCCCTGAGGGACCCCTACTGGGCATTCACTAAATGGAGACTTTGAGTCCTTAACACGAACACATTGCTTCCTACTGGACAAATAGGATTTTATCCAGTGGAGAGATTGCTCAGAGAAGTTAAAATATGTTAATTTAGATAGAAGAACTGCATGATTGACAGTATCAAATGCACGTTTTAAGTCTAGAAAGACAGCACCAACATAGGAGCTCTTATCTAAATAACCTTTGACCTTTTCTAAAAACAAACAGTTTGCCGTTTCTGTTGAATGGTGGGTCCTAAACCCAAATTGCATAGGATGGAGTGAGTTCTTGCTTACATTAAGATGTTGAATTAGTAATTTAGCCACCCATTTTTCTATTATTTTGGAAATGGCAGGCAAAATACTGATAGGCCGGTAATTGGCCATATCTGTTTTTTTGCCCGATTTAAAAATGGGTGTGACCAGGGCCATTTTCCATGCTGATGGCACTATTGACTCTCTTAAAGATAGATTTATCAAATGTGTTATAGGCTGTAGAAGTGACGCTTTATGTCTCTTCAACAGGTGCACATCAAGGCCATGGATATCTATGGCCTTGGAGTTTTTCAAGATGTTAATGATATTTGCTACTTCTATTTCAGTTATTTGTTGTAGTTGAAAAACTGGCTGTGTGTAGTTAATAGCACAGGCAGCATAATTGGAGGGGCTGAAAAGTTGGGTTATTTCATACACAGAGTCAAGAAAAAAAGTATTTAATGCTGTAGCTATGGTTGTTGGGTCTGAGACAAGCTCAGAATTAATTTCCAATTCTAATTCTTTATTGTCATGATTTTGTTTTCGACCAATGAGTTTATTGATGGTTTGCCATATCTTTTTGCCATTTCCTCTTGCCTCTTCAATGGTGTTAATGAAAAAGTTGGCTTTGGCTCGTCTTAAAGTTTTTATTACCTTATTTCTCAATGAAGTGAATTTTTGCCTATCTGTTGTAAGGCCAGATTTTAGGGATTGCTTTAGGGATTGATCTCTTTCTTTCATAAGTTTTCTGCATTCGTCATTAAGCCAGGGCAATGTATCCCTGCTTTTCTTTTTACTCCGTTTTTTGAGAAATGGCTCCATAATTTTCTTAATTGTTGAGGTGAATTGATCACTATCACTCTCCAGGTTTCCAGAGAGGACCCTGTCCCATTCAACTTCTTTTAATGCTACCCCTAGGTGTTGCTGTTGACCATTTGGAATTGCTTCATAATTACAAGTAGATACAGTTGGGGAATTGAAGCGATGTTTTTTAAGTTTTCTGGCAAATAGGATAATGTTATGGTCGGATAGACCGGTCATTAAATTGAATGTCTTTGTAATTCTTTCTGGTCTATTTGTAAATAACAAGTCTATAGTGGTTTCTGAGCGATTTGTGACTCTTGTGGGCTGTTCAATTAACTGTGTTAAATTAAAATAGTCTGTAATGGTTTTAAGCCTTTTTCTAGTACCCTTATCACTCCAGTTTACATTGAAGTCCCCCATCAATATAACCTCTTTATTCAGATCACAGCTGTGAAGAAGTTCTTTTAACTGATCATAGAATTCATGTGTTGCTGAAGGCTTTCGATACAAACAGATTAGAGAAAATGCCATTTCAGATGATAGTGAAACATTGACACCGACACATTCAATATCAGTTTCCCTCTGCCATTCAATCTCTTTACATTTCAAAGTACTTTTCACATATAATAAAACTCCCCCTCCCCTCCCATTGTCTCTGTCTTTTCTAAAAACATTATACCCAGGCATTGTAATAAGTGCCTCAGGTGAGGAACGGGTTAACCACGTCTCCGTTAGTCCGAGAAAGTCAACGTTAGAATTTACAAGCAAGTTTTCCAGTTGTTCGCGTTTTATTGTCATACTCCTAATATTTAAGTGTCCACCAAACAACCCTTTAACTTTGCATTGAGGGTCCCATACAGTTCGAGCTTGATTGAGCGTTTGGAAAAATGCAGTCTTACGATGTTTTCTTAGCACGGGATTCCTAGGTCTAGTTGCATTAGTCCTAACGTTAGTCAACTTTACATCAATGTCCGGTATATTTCGGCACTCACCGACGTTGTTTTGCCCGATGTTTCTTCTCAGTGGCGCGGCCTCTTTGGGGTTAGCACAGCTCTCAACGCCAAAATCCAGCATAGTCCCCGATAGCAAACGCACCGGGCCTGCGCCTTGCACTCGCAGCCTCGGAGCGGGCCCCGCTAAGCACGGTAATGGCACAGGTAGCCACGAGAACACAGGGGGTGAGTGGAGATGTGGAGATTGGAGATGGCTCATTGATTTAGCGGCGTAGATGGACTGGCCTTGCAACACCATGGGAGTGCTGGACAGTGGTGGAGGTGTTGCACCCATCACAGCTGATAGATTTTGGAGGAAAGCCATCAACAGGGCAACAACCTGCAGTGGTGAAGTTAGTCCTACAGCGCCGGATTGTGTGTTCGCTGTTTGTTGCGGTCCGGGATTACGTTCAATATCACCAGCAAGAAGCAGTAGAAAGGTGAGTTGAACGAGCCCATTGCGTGGATTTGATGGCACTTCACGTGATGTGGAGGACACTTTGTTATGTCCATTGGTGTTTAGTTTGGCACACAACAGGTGTTGTCCACAGCTAATATAGCAGGCATTTTCTTTGTTAAGACGATGTTGCACAGACAGCATTAACAGCGCAGCGATGTAAGGAACTATAATCCAGTGATGTAAGGAAAGTTTGAGTTTAGATGGTTTTACACAGTGCAAACAACTCACAGCACCTGCCGAGCTGCATGTGTGCTCGTCTGCGTCCGC
>JAODXP020001536.1:5000-7500 GCA_027497455.2 Sardinella longiceps | reverse complement strand
GTATAACGGATGTTGTTATCTCAGCATCCCTGAAGTGCGGAGCCACGGACAAGGCTGCTGGCCAGGCAGGATGTTTTCCTATAGCCGTGCAACATTAGCGGCAGGCTCGTTACAAGGTTGTTCTCATGCGGCTAATGTTGATCTTTAAACTCCAGTCGGGTGTGTGTGTGTGTGTGTGTGTGTAGGGGTTGAGCTTGGCTTGGTTACCGCTGCCTACACACACACACACACACACACACACACACACACACACACACGTGCTGACAGTAAACCACTGTGGCTTATCACTGTGAAAACGGTCAATATCGATCGTCCCGGAACCCCGGCATGCAAACATGGGCCTATGCAATCTTCACCCTCACCCATCATTAGAGATGCCGGCAAATTAAATCTTCGACGGAATTTGACCTCCGTCCTTGGGGTAACTTCGGATAGAGTTTGACTCAAAAAGAGAGAGTGTGTATTTGTCTCTCTCTCTCGTGTGTGTGTGTGTGTGTGTGTGTGTGTGTGTGTGTATGGCTGAGTGTGTGTGTGTGTGTGTGTGTGTGTGTGTGTGTGTGTGTGTGTGTGTTAGAGAGAGAGATAGAGAGGAGAAGCAGCAGAGGAGTTGATCAGAGCAACTGTGGGGCGAAACTCATTTCTGCAACAGGAAAGATGAGGGAGAGGTGTGTGTGTGTGTGTGTGTGTGTGTGTGTGTGTGTGTGGATTGGAGACGAGGGGGGTGGGTGGGGGTGGACTTGATTATGGTGATCCATCTCTTGGCTGCGGGACTGGAATGAGAGCGTTCCCGAGTTAACAGGTTTTTTCCGGTGTTTTCCGGCCGTCAGCTGAGCCATTCAGAGCGTGTCCTCATCAGGCGGTAGCCACGACGACGGCGGCGGCGGCAGCCATTCTTCTGCTTGTGCCTAAATATGTTTCTCGCTCATTTTTACAACAAATTAAGTTTCTCCCCTCAAAGTGAATTTCAAGCCTGGCTGCGTTCAGAGGCCGACTAACTTGCGTTCCATTAATTCCCATTCTTTCTCTCTCCAACAAGCAAATGATGTACTGTAAGCTCCACACATTCTTTCTCTCTCTCTCTCTCTCTCTGTCTTTCTTTCTTTCTTTCTTTCTTTCATTCTTTCTTTTACTTCCCTTTTCTTTGAACACCCCCCCCCCCATATCTCCACTCTCCTGACTCTTAAAGCTGGTCCCCAGCCTTGGAAAGCAATTACGCTGTCAGAAAAGTGCATTTTGACTTATTAAAAAAGCTCAATGTTCCAGCAGAATAGCACTTATTTATTTATTTTCTCATTCCATCTACTACTTCCCCACTAACCCCACCTACTCCGTATCAACACGCACACACACACACACACACACACACACACACACACACACACACACACACACACACACACACACACACACAGGATGGGAGCCTGATGCAGGAAAAGAGAGAGAGAGAGAGTTTCGCAGACTCCTTCACCCATGGAGTCAGTTACAAAGCTGCTACTAGAGACAGATAAATGGAAAAGGCCTGCAAGAATCTGCCAGAACCTGCAAGAATCTATCTTTTTTTTTATCATAAATTTGTTTGTGGAAAAAAGAGAGAGAGAGGAGAGAGAGAGAGAGAGAGAGAGAGAGAGAGAGAGAGAGAGAGAGAGAGAGAGAGAGAGAGAGAGGGGTACAAAGTATCAACATTCACTCCTCTCTTGGATCATCTATTTTTCTGTGTGTCTGTGTGTGTGAGTACTGTCAGGCTGTTGGTCCATAGGTTTGTGTGTTTGTGTGTATGTCTCTATGTGAGTGTGCATGTCTCTTCACAAGCTCCATTTGAGAATCTTTCCCTCTGGTTGGTTGGCGCTCGATAACTGCCTCCCTCGGTGACTTCTCTTCTGACCTCCCCGTTGACCCTGTCAATGATTCATACCCTCCCCCCCACCCTCCCCCAACACACACACACACACACACACACACACACACACACACACACACACACACACACACACACCGACCCCCCTAAGCAAAGCCAAATATGGCAGCCGCGTGATGCGCACACGCCGACCTGCTCGTTGTGTTTCCCACAACTCTCCTTTGCTCCTCTCTCACCTCTTCGCCTCGTCGAGGACAGAACAGACCAGAAAAAAAAAAAAAAAAAAAAAAATGAACGGTATACGAGCAGCCTGTTTCCTAGTTCCACACACAAAAAAAGAACGGTATACGAGCATGCTATTTCCCACTGGGAAATCCCACTCCCGTTTCCCAATTCCCGTAACAGACACAGGCCTGATCTGATCAGGTGCTACTACTGAACAGGTAAGTCAGACAGAGAGAGATAGAGAGAGAGAGAGAGAGAGAGATAGAGAGAGAGAGAGAGAGAGATAGAGAGAGAGAGAGAGAGAGAGAGAGATAGAGAGAGAGAGAGAGAGAGAGAGAGAGAGAGAGAGAGAGAGAGAGAGAGAGAGAGAGAGAGGAGGGAGCAGACAGACAGCAAAGAAAATAGAGAAGAGGAAAAAAA
>JAODXP020001535.1:10000-20000 GCA_027497455.2 Sardinella longiceps | reverse complement strand
GCAAGCAAACAAACAAACAAACACCCTTAGATAAAAAACAAACAAACAAACACCCTTAGATAAACAAACAATGTAGTGCAGGTGGATGAGTTCCTCAAGCACCACCTTATTGCCCTTGGGTGGTTCTAGGCCCCAGACACTTCAGCTGGATCACGACGTACACACACTACACACACACACACACACACACACACACACACACACACACACACACACACACACACTGTCTGTCTCTCTCACACTCTGTCTCTCTCTCTCACACACACACACACGCAACACTTCAGCTGGTGACATCTGTCACAGAGCGCCTTCACTCACACACACTCTTACTTTCATACTCATGCACGCACACACACACACACACACACACACCTTGCTAAAGTGCCTGTCACACACTTGCTAGCGTCCTCACTCTGCCCTGCTAATGAACTCTAGCTGTCTCTTTAACTCAGTGTGCTAAATAGCTTGCATGGCTATTTCTCTCTAGATGCTCCCTGGATTACATCTTTGATAATAAATATTCAGCTGTCATGCTGGTTTATCTTCTTATCTCTGTTTTCATAAAATAAGAGTGTGGCCACCCACTCACATACGCACACACACACACACACACACACACACACACACACACACACACCGGTCTATAAGAACTGGAGACAGACATACACAAGTACACACCAACACAATGGCCAGTAGCAACTAGACATACAGTACACACACACACGTACACACACACACACACACACACACACACACACACACACACGTACACATTTGTAACAACTGAAGGGATTTGCTGAGATAGCTCATTTTTTTTCTTTCATTCTTTCTTTATTTTTTTCTTTCCTTTTCTCTTTCTTTCCTTCCTTCTCTCTCTCTCTCTCTCTCTCTCTCTCTCTCTCCTTCTATCTTCCTCTCCTCTATTCCCTTGCGATTGACTCCTGTGGTGAGCTGGAGTTGAGTTGAGCACAGTTCGAACTCCACACAGCTGTGTGAACTGATCCACTAAAACTGCTTACAGGGTTTGGAAAGTATAAACATTGGAAAATAAACACTTTCTATGATGTGAACTGAAAGTAACCTACATTTGAGGTATAGAATCGTTACTCTCTCTCCCTCTCTCTGTGTCTTTTTCTGACCTTGTGTTTTTCATGGATCTGTGTACTCAGAATGGCCTGATTCACACTGCAATTGCATGTTTACAGTCCATATCCGAAGTTGTGTGTGTGTGTGTGTGTATGAGTGTGTGCGTATTTGTGTATTTGTGTATGTGCAAGCGTGAGTTTGTGTGTGTATGTAAGTGTGCCTGTGTGTGCGTCTGTGTGCGTGCGTGTGTGTGTGTATGTGTGTGTGTGTATGTGTGTGCAAGCGTGAGTTTGTGTGTGTGTGTGCATTCACTGTAAATAGAATTTAGCGCACACTCAAATCTTCTTTTTTCTTAAGTTTATTTTGACCAACGTTTCGGCCGTTTGGCCTTTGTCAAGGTTTCAATATGGAATGTACCACTCAAACACTTTTTATTTACACAGGTGGGATAGTCCAAGTGATGTCATAGTGTCCATTTCCATTCACCAAGGATGTTTACAATTAATTACATCAATGGCGAGAGAAGCCATTCACAACAAATACATGTATAGACAATACAAGATTCAAATACATTCAACAATAACAGCAATCAAAACATTACATTCATTGTTAAAGTGATAATATTTATGCACATAATATAAATTGCATTATTAGCCATATATTTTAAGTTACTTTCAGAGGATATTTGAATAAATACACAATCAATTTAGTAACTAAATGGTTTTAAATTGTTTTAAATTATTATTTGACAGGTTAGATAAAAGGTCTCATGTCCCATTCCTCATTAAGACCTTGAGGGCTAAGGGTGCCTAGGTGGGATATCCAGAATGCTTCTCTCTTTAATAAGATGGTATCCCAATCACCACCTCGTTTTGGTCTATTTTTTCAATCCCAGTATATTTTAAAGAGGAAATCGGATGGTTGTGTTCAATAAAGTGCTGAGCAACTGGGTAATTGGTATTGACACATCGTATAGTACTCCTGTGTTCAGCAATTCTCTGCTTCAATTCTCGCGAAGTTTTGCCTATATACGCTTTACCACAGGGACAGGTGAGCATATATATAACACCTTTAGTAGTGCATGAAATTATCCCTTTTATTTGTATCTTTTTACCTGTTTGTGGATGGTTAAAATATGTTTTTTTTTTTGGTGGTAGAATTGCATTGAGCACAAGCACCACTACACATTGGTAGTTGCCATCTGGGATAGGTCTTAATAAAGTTTGGGACGGTGGGCTTGGAGTGGTGACATATTCAGATTTCACTAATCTGTCCCGTAAATTACGTCCACGTTTAAAGACTAGTTTAGGTGGATCTTTGTATAAGTGTTTGATTGATTCGTCTTTTTGTAAAATTATGCCAATGCTTTCCAATGATGTGTTTTAATTTTTTCAGATGACTTTGTGTATTTTGTTATAAATAAAATAGGATTAGTATCATTCCTCTCCCTAGGTGTGTGTGTGCATTCACACCAGGAACTCTGCAGTGTGAATTGGGCGTAAGGGATAATATATTGTACTGTACGTTGGTCATTAAAAAAAAAGGGCCCAACAGGACAAACAGGACCTTGACACGACAGTTCTCTACTCACAGAATAATATGTACATTTGTATTTGTTCTCAGTAGAACCATTACTCAGTGGAACCAAAGATTATTACTGACCCTCTCTGGTGGAACTGGCTACATGAGCTGGGAAAGCACCTTTGGAAGTTTTCACAAGTTAGTGGTTAATTTTCGTAAAATCATTTCTTATGCTTTCTTATACACATGGAGTGCTTCAGTTACAGTGCATTTCCAGGGAAGCCCTAGCCTTCTCTTCCCAATGCTGACCAAGCCATTGAAGTGCTAACTCCTACACCTTTTTGTGAAAATGGATTATTCACCCTCTCATCTGGAGTTACATATGTGGGTAAAAGCATTTTGGTCTCAGTGCATGCGTTTACCTAGACTGGCAACCCCAATTTCACCTTTTTCTTGGTTGGCGCTGGAATGTAAAGTAACCAGATATCAACTCTTTGGCAACATTACATTCCAGCACCTATGGTAAGCTAAAACTAAAATTGGGGTTGCCAGACCAGGAAAATGTATGCACTAAGACCATAATTATATGTAACTCCAGGTAAGGGAATAACCCAGTTTCATATAAAGGTGGAATATTCCTTTAATATTCCAAACTCTAACCAACTACAACGAAATTGCAAAAACCATGTTTAACTTGTCTCTTGCCTTGGGGTCAGTCATGGCCATGGTGCGCTCTCTCTCTCTCTCTCTCTCTCTCTCTCTCTCTCTCTCTCTCTCTTTCTGCAGTCAGACTGAGAGGAGAAGGGTTGGTGTGGCACTTAACTTTCTAAACAACACAGTGTGCTCTACCATCATGGTTACTCTCTCTCTCTCTCTCTGTGTGTGTGTGTGTGTGTTTATGCTGTGGCATAGGACGATCGTCTCTGACCTTTAAAGCGCACAACACAGATAAGCATTCAACCCATCAGACAGAGATGAGCACACACACACACACACACACACACAAAAGCAGACACCAGATTGTTTTGTCTCTCTTCACCTGAAAGCACCTTGTTTACTCCAGTGGAGTTTGCCTTTTCTCGGTTAACCCCACCCAACGGCACAGGGGCAGGAGAACCGTTTGCAACAAGTGTTTGTGCGGTATTTTGTTCTGTTTGTTGTTTGGTGCACTGGTAGTAATGTGTGTGTGTGTGTGTGTGTGTGTGCGTATGTCTGAATGTGTGTATGTCTCTGTGTCTGAGTGTGTGTGTGTGTGTGTGTGTGTGTGTGTGTGTGTGTGTGTGTGTGTGAGAGAGAGAGAGTGTACATGTTTGTGTTTATCATTTCTGTCCATTGTTTTGCTATTGCCTGAGGCTCTGTTACCTCCTGTTCTTAGTCAGTAAACATGCTGCTTTATTTCTTAATGTGTGTGTGTGTGTGTGTGCGTGCGTGTGTGTTCATTTTGAAGTATTGTTTTTTATCTGAATTACCTACCTCATCCTTCCGCTACCTTAATCATAGGTCATAGATCAGGGTAATATAGCCTATTAAATATTTAGCAGATGCTTTTATCTGCAGTGAATGGTGGTACAGATGCATTCCCATGAGATATCCACAGTTATTCGTCATGAATGAGGCTGTTAAAGAAGTCATTATTTAATCTAAAGGTTTGAAACTAGAGCTTAAGATTTTTGCCTGAACCCGACGGGGCCCCGCGGTTCGGGTTGGATTCGGTCTTAGACCCCGTTTACACAAACTCAGATAACCATAAAGACGCACATGTTTCTCTGCGGTTGCACCTCTCTGTTACACTTACCCGAAGGTGAAGACGGAGAATCCCACAAACTCCGGGCAAGGTGGAGATGTCGGAGAACCCCGTCTTCAGAGATTTGTGTAACTACCCATAACCGGAGCTCTAGCACCAAAGACTGTTGGATCAAACGAGAAGCACCTACGTTCGCGCATAGCAGTTCTATTTTCACAAGGGGCACCACCTAGTTTTGAATGATGTCAGGACTTTTACCAATAAATCGTCTTTTTGGAGTTATCAGGTTTTTTTTGGCATGTATCTCTCATATTCTGTAAGTGTTAAACATGATTTCAAGACTAATGTTGTAAACTGTTACTGTTGGTATTTCTATCAGATGAAGCTGCCAGGCAGTAAATAGCCTACTAAAATTTCAAGTTGTTAGCGAGCTAACGCTAGCGATCTAGCTAACGTAATGTTTTACATTTATATTTGAGATGTAATTTATTGACAGCCTGTGGGTAACATTACTGAGTTCATCTTAAGTGGACAGAGCAAACATAAACATAGTTTACAGCAATATGTTAGGTTTGAGCAAAGTCCAAAACGACTAGCTTATAGTTAGCATATAGCTATGTCGTCATGGTAACTGCCAAACAAACCCTCTCTGTCTAAAGCTAAAAAGCACACTTGGTTCATACAACATTGTTTTGCAGAGGAGCGATTGAATTGTCATTTGTTGGTTTCATTAATGATCACAGACAATATTATGGCACACATACATTATATCATTCTATAATTTCCTAAGGGAAAATGTTAATGATGTGACGTAATGTGAGACTGCTGCTAATGCAGACCGAAACACTTCACGTTTGTGGCCATCTGCTACTATGTTGCTCCCTTGAAAGATCTTTGATAAAACTGTGACGTGGTGGTTAATTGTCACCGCCTTTCTTAGCCGTTTTTGATGTTTGTGTAAATGCAATTGTTTTCTTACTCGGGGAGGGGAAGATAACCGGTTTCTCGAAGACCCGGGGTAGTGTAAACTAAGCATGAATTTCTGTCATTTTATTCGGGCTTGGGCTGGGCTTGGGCTTCCGCTGTAAATGACTGGTCAGGTGATGTATTTTAGTGTGAGATAGATTGCGATAGATAGAATTTATTTTAATTTGTCAAGAAAGACTTATTTGTTCCAAGTGGCCTAATATAAAGCCTAGGCCCACAGTCAATAAATTCTGTTTCTCATTCTTAAAAGAGAGCTGTGTGCGTGCAGTTGAATCCTGTCGGGCTCGGGGCAGGTCGGGCCTAACTTTTAAGGCCCGGTTAAAGCTCTATTTTAAACTCTTTACACTTACTACACTTCAGAGGAATCCAGTGGTAATCAATCCATAACCCTGTTTTTCAAGGTCACCAGGTGCTATGAGTAGAAAAGAGAACGACAAAATTTGATACAACATACGGGGCAACTAGCACAAAGTGAATGAGGTACAGTAACTTCCTTTCAGATTCATTTTACCATGCCCCATTCAGTTGCCCTATTCACTTACCATTAGTGGGTTGGTTGCTTTATTAGTTATTAGTGGTAACACACTCTTACCTTTGGTAACTATTAGTAACTTGGTAGCAAGCTTGGGTAACTTGGTTAATATTTTATGGATTTATTTGTTTGTCTGTTTGTTTGTCAGCAGGATAACTCGTAAAAGTACTGCACGGATTTGGATTAAATTTTCGGACAATGTGTAGGCCTATATTGGACAAGCAAGAATTGATTTGATTTGAATCGATTCGATTTAATCTGGAATTTATATTATGTCTGTGACCACATTGCCTTGGCGGACATCTGCACTCTTTGAGCGCTTTTCTAGTTACAGTATAAGATGAGCATTTTAATGTTAGATGTGTTTGTGTGTGTGTGTGTGTGCGTGTGTGTATGTGTGTGTGTGTGTGTCTGTGTGTTTCTGTTGGCTCCTCTTAAGTAAGTCTTAGTTTAGCGCATACCACATCAAGACCCCTGCTCTCTTGGTGTCAATGCTCTATTCTTGCTAAGCCTTCTTGCAGGATGTTATTTTTCCACTAAAAACACAACGCTCTTAGGTCACCACAAACATGTTTCATTGGGCTCTCACTAAAGTCATTGGGTTGAGCATCTATGAATGCTAATGAATTTGTGTACATGTGTATCCTTGTGCGTACAGTGTGTGTGTGTGTGTGTGTGTGTGTGTGTGTGTGTGTGTTGAGCATTGTGCATGCGTCTGTATAAATGTGTGCATTTGCTGGGTAAGAGTTTGCCTCGTAGAAGCAGTCTGCAATGAGGTCTCAGGGGTGATGGTGCTGGGTAAGTGTGTTTGTGTATGTACTGTGAGTGTGTGTGTGTGTTTGTGTGTGTGAGAGGTTATCCATCGGCTCAAACACTCATTTATCTCGTCCCATTTAGCAATGTTTCTCTCAGGCGGAAACCATGGCAACGCTGCCTGAGGGAACAGGGACCCGGCATCCTCGAGGGGCTTTAGACAGGAACCAAAGTTGTTCCGCTGTGGAACCACAAACACACTCCGGATCTTTCACAGGGGAACCCAAACCCAGTTCCGCGCATTTATCCTCAGAACCAGATTTGCACCACTGGCTGTTAAAAAGAAATGAGAAAGAAACAGTGCAGAGATTTCGTTGCCATGAATGAAATGTTTGGGACTGAAATTCGATTTCACAGCCCAACCGTGACATTATTTATTGAGATAATCATGCTTGTGATGTTCTTGTTTTGTCTAACATTCAATTTAGTTGCAAATCCAATTCAAACTTAACCTGTTTCAGCTTTTCAGTCTCAGAAACCGCAGCAGGAAGCCCAAAACACACACACACACACACACACACACACACACACACACACACACACACACAGTTAACAGAAAGGTTAACTCGCTTTAGAGCCTGTCTATATGTAACAGATTCCATCTGGCAGTAGTTTGTGGTAAATCCTCACACCCCTGGCCTTAAAGGAATATACCAGAGTAAGTTTAAGCATAGCCCTGCTGCACGATTACCTCACTCACGTCAGATGTAGCGCTACGCGCGTTCATCTGATATTCAGCGATAGACGAGATATTTCAGGAGCCAGAAATCCTTGAATCTAACTGGGCAAACGGCTTGTCCATCAATTTAATTGACGTACACTGCAGCCAACCACATCTAAACCAACCGATGACGCTGGTTACGTTTGTTGGATTGGTTGGATTCAAAAGAGTTGCTTATTCGCTACGTCACACCCTCTACAGCAGCTAGCGGCCCTGATTGGTCCGGTTAGAGAATAATGGCTTGAAATCTCTCTGATGGGCTTCAACATCAGATCGTTGCGCGGAAGTGCCTTACGAAAGTTGCGTAGCGCATGATCTGACGTGAGTGAGGTAAGCTGCACGAGCCTTCTAACAGCAATGTATTTCTCATGAAATGAAAGAATTTCGAACAGCATAGACCAAACGTGAACGCGAAACACTTTACATTGAGTCAATGTAACCTCAGATCTTACTTTCGGTTTCCAACAGTCAGGTCCCATTGATTCAGTGTAAAGTGCCTGTTTGCTTCTGCGTTCGGTCTGTGCTGTACCAAATTATTTTGTTCCATGCGCTAACTAGCGCATTTAGCAAGCTCTTTCAACAGGGCTGTGCTTGAATTCACTCCGGTATTTTCCTTTAAGAACGCATCTAACTGCTGAAGCCTTGGATGCCTGCTTTTCATCTCAGTGGTTAAAGTGCTGGTTGGTTGTTTTGTTTGTGTTGTGGGTTCTTCAATAAAGACACCAATACTTGATGTATCAATATGCACTTATGAAGTAAACAGGAACCAACTGCATTTTCGCATGTCTAATCTCTGTGCTGTGTCTCAGGAAGGTCTCACTGCACATGTGCCATCTATCTAACTCATAACCAATTAAGATTCTTAAGATTATTATTCATTAAGATTATTATTTAAAGGTGTATTGTGTAAGAATTGAAGTTTGAAATATGAAAAAATAAACAAAATGCAACAGGAGAATGTGAAGAAACAAATGCAGTCATCACACAAAAAATACGACCATGTACTCAGCTGCTGAGATATCAACCCAAATTAGCATGCTAAAAATTAGCCACGGCCCTGATGCCTATTTATTTGTATTGTAATACCAATTTTGCCACTAGTAATCGCTAGCGACTAACAGGCCTGTCACAGCTCGCAAACCTCCGATTGTTGACGAAGAAATCGCCTGTGGTTTAGTAGCACTTGGCTTGTAGTTGAAATTAATCTGTCAGAGTCCATTTATGCCCTGTTAATGTACATGTTTATGGCTATTACGCATTTTCTGGAGTAGCTGTCAATTCTTGGGAAGATACAAAGTCCCACGTTTCCATCAGAATGGGAAGTAGAAGGAGCGTACAAGGATTGAGCTGTACTGGATCAGCTGAAACTAACGTCAACCCCACCACCACCACAAGTTATGGGAGCCAGGAACACACTCATTGAAAAGTGAAGATAAGAACCGATTAAACTGGAATTAAACCATCGACATAGTTTGAAAACCATTCATGGCAGCTGGAGCAAGTAGGCTAAAGGAAGATTGATGGTGGAACTGCAATGTTTCGTCTGGACAGGTAAAAAGACTAACATTAGGCTACCACTGCCCATGTCAAAAGTTATGTTAGATAGATAGCAGAGCCCGTAACGTTACAACTATACGTCCTATGGTTAAATGTAGCGGTATGCCAAGCTGATGTTTGCTAACACAGGGGCTTGTGTTAACGAAATTGATCTGTAAACGTAAAGTAGACCCTGTCAAAAGCAATCAAGCTGTTAACGTTAGTAGCCCGACTCTTGTCAGTGGGTGCAGTGGCGGCCAACTAGCTAAAGTTAACGTTAGTTGGCTCAAATATCAATATGATCTAAATATCGACCAACTCTGGTAACATTGATTTGCACACCTAAATAATAGTGGACATTCAATTGATTTAATCGAGGTGTAGGTAAGGAATATCTCGATCACAAATTCGTTAGTAAAGGAAAGCACATGTGCATCGCTCATCGTTCTTGGAATGGTATGAAGTGGGCAGGGTGCTTACTGCTGACCTGCATGTCCCGAGTCAAACGATAACTCTTATCACGCACTAACGTTGGCTCTTCCAAAGGAGAAGCCTTCGTTTCGGTGTTGCCGATGCATTGTCCCCTGTCAATATGTTGAACTTAGTTAACGTTAGTCTGTGTTACAGGCGCGCTTTTCGCTAAAGGCGATTATTTTCATGGGCTCTTGCAGAAATCAAGCTTCTTGATATAGTTGCATGTTATCCATCTTTGTAAATTATGGTGGAAGCTTTTAATTTTTGGATAGGGTAGAAAAAATACTTTGTGAAGAGCCTCAAACTCTACAGGCCATGGCTCTGGTTTATGCTGAACACCACCCCCTTGAGTGTGGAGTATGGTATATGATTTTTTGACAGGAATTCCACATAGCACCTTTAATTAAGATTAATCTGGATCAATCACATTGGTCATCTCATTACAGGTCATCTCATTACAAGACATGGTGACAGGTTCGAGACCTGTGTGTGCTCAAATCGCCCTTGACTGCATAGAAATCAGAACCAGACTAACCAGGGGCCGGTTCTAGCCTTTTTGGTGCCCTAGGCCAAATTTGAGTTTTGC